>CAIGRR010435210.1:0-14002 GCA_903798365.1 Fraxinus sp. 1973-6204 | reverse complement strand
TTCACCATATTCTGGTTGCATTCGATATAGAAAATAAGCTAAAAAACAGTGAAAAAAGCGGCCGCCCCTGCTGGGCCCTTCGTGGGTCCGCCCCTGATATGAACCACACGAAAGTTTGAAAACAACATTGTCAAAAAAATAAAAGTTGAGGAGGGAAGTGCAAATTAGGATAAGTTTTGAAAAATGACTGCCACCCCCAAAAAAATTATCAGCAAAATAACAATCGACAGATTATCGATGGAAGCGGGAACTCTCCTCCGTTATGTCCTTCCGTTAAACTTCCAACGACGTCGTCTCACTTCTCGCCCCTCCTCTTTCCCGCGCTTCGCTAAGGCTTCTCTCAATTCTCAGGTTCAATTCAGCACGCAATAATCACTGTATTATATCTTATTATTTTTGTGTTAATTGCAATGTTTTACTGATATTTATGGTGGAAAATGAAGGGAGATTATAGAGGGCCGAAGCCAAAGAGGGAATGGGTGGCCGATTGGGTGTCTAAAAACGACGGCTTAGTACGGAGTTTACCTATATACGTCGGCGGCGTATCTCTATTGGCTGTTCTTTTCAATCGTACAGTTTCTGGCATTGCCCCTGTTGCTGACGCCAGTAGGTGAGCATATGAAAATTCCATTACTTTTTTCCTGTTGAAGAATTTTTTCTGCTTAAGAAAGAAAAGAACAGAAATTAAATCTTATCCATGGTTTGATTTTAGTGGCAATGCATGATTAAGGTATATATGGGATTGTTGGATATTTAGTATGTGGTGAGGTTGAAGGTTGAATTTGATTAGTTTATGTGAAAAGGAAATAAATTTTGGACAGGGTGAAAGTGTTTATATTGAATTAAAATTTCTTTGAAGTGGGAATGCTCTCAGAATGTATGCATTCAAGCTCTGTATAAGAATATTTGAATTAATAAAGGAAGAGAGAGTGCATTAAGGACAAGAATTGGAGAATGGAATTATCAGCCTTAGCAAGAGCAATACTTATAAGGTCAGACATTGATGTTTAGAGACAGGTGAGGTGCGATTGGAGGATATTTGTTTGAAATAGAAATGGATCGATGAGGATGTAGAAAATGAGAGAAGGAAAGTTTGTGTCATGGAAACAGGTTCTTTTCATTTCCCATGTGCTTTTGGTCTTTGTCTTAAAGACTTGTTCTTGTGCTGGTTGAGTGATTTCAATAATTTGGCAGCTCATCAAGAATATTTTCTTTAGAATTAATCAAACAAACCAAGGATGTGGCATATTCAGGGAGATATGCATAGTAGTACATCGACTGAATATCTTACAGAATTGGAGATAACATTTGGAGTGTACCGGGGAACAAGAAAATTATAAAATCATTCATCACCAAAAACGATATTCAGGAATGCGTCCAACATTAATTTTAAAGAACTAGCAGTTGTGGATCTTCCCCTTACCTATTTTCCATGAGATAATCTTTTGATAGAGTATAATGGCCCTTGTAAATCTAGAAGTACGTTTGCTCAGGTTTTTATGATGGAGATGTATTTCTACTTGTTGATGATTGATGATTACCATAGGGACTGCTATAGTTTGAGAACATCTTTGATATCATCTTTACTTTTTTTTTATTTCCAAATGCTAAGTGTTGTTTCATCCCATTTTCATTTTTCTGCAGTTCACAATCCAGAGCAGATCTATTGACACTTGGTTTGGCTGTAACTTGTATTTTAAATGGTCTTATATGGCTTTCAATTAGACCAAAATCTATATCTGTGGTGAGGAGGCTATGTTTGCATTAATTGTTTTTCTCCCCATTTTTACCCCGATGTATTAGTTTCATTTTCATTTTCTGCAGTTGCAGAATCTATTTTACTTTTACCCTTCAAATTTCAGGTAAATCCTGAAGGGGTGGAATGCCAAAGGATATTTTCTGATCTTCCTGATTCTGTCATTTCTGAGTTAATCTGGTATTGATCTTTCTACACAAAACGTTCAAAGTAAAATATGTTTCTTAATTTGGTGAAAAATCGGTATAGTAGTGATAACTCCATTATCATATTCTCAGGGCATGGGAGTCTCTATCATATGCGACATGTTGCAGGTCTCTAGTTGTTATTTATGATGGAATCTGCATTTTCCAAATAGGATTTGCTGCTGCATCTTCGTCTGGTGAAGGTGGAGCCATGGTTGTCGATGCCAACAAATTGGTGCTAGGTTCCCTTTATAATGGTGTCATAAAATCTGGATCACGTAAGATCCTTCCATAGTTTGATTTGCATACCAAGCCATACTCTTCTGAGGCTTTAGTTGCTGAGTAAATCTTGAAATTACAAAAAATTCCATGAATATTTCAGAAAGTTACTTGGCCAATTTATCTCTATATCCTGGGAAGTCTGAGCTACCATTTCTACCTTCAAACACACAGGTTATCTTTCTAATTTCTGTCTATAAGTACAAACTAATTTGTTATATTATCTAATTACAGTTATTTATGTAATAGAACTTTTGACATGGCTATTCAGTCTTAAAACAGCACAATAAACAATAACATTTTAATTCCTAATTTTGTTTTCACATTCTCTACTTAGAATGTGTCCATTCTATACATTTTCGCAATCTCCATTTATGCATTTCATTATACTCTTTCACGACCTAATCTATTTACAGATGTAGATTCTTATGTTCTCATTCTTTTTATCCTATGGATATGCATAATCTTTTGATTACATACACAAACCCATGCTCGCAAAGTAATTGCTGGGAAGATTATGATATTTTTAGGCTGTTATCTTGCAACCCCTTGGGGATAAAGGAATTGCTGTAGTCGGTGGTGACACAATAAGGGGATTTACATCTTCTGACCAGGTAACTTTCTGATGTATTTGTCTATCTGTGATGCATATGCATCGCAGCATTCCTCTCTGTATCTAGTTTGTATCTGAATGCAAAATTTTGAATGACCAATGTTCTTTTATTTTATTTCTTGTGTTATTAGTGAATTGGCTTGTAGAAACAGTTTTGTGCTTATTTTCCTTCATTTAATTCATAGCTAAAGTTTTTGTTCAAACCTGAATCAATACTCATTAACCATAAAATTGTCACCTGATATCATGCTTGGTACAATTATTCTTGTCATCGTTAAAATTAATTTCCCAATGATGCTAACATCGTCAGTTTCCTTTTTCATGATTTGCAGGCTTGGATCACATTAATTGGAGAGAAGTTAGATGCTACGCTTGCAAAGGTTGTGGACAGAATTCCATTGGCTGTGGAAGAAAGGAGTTGAAACCTTATTCCCATATCTGAAAACCTTTTGGTATATGATTCCTGAAGTCATTATGCAAGGTATTTCTTCACATTAATAGATTTTCCCCAATACAATGTTCATGTGTCTCAACTAATAATACATGCACAAGTAAAAGAACGCACTATAAACTAATTATTACGTATTGTTCGGATAACAACTATCTTGGTGCTTCAAACATCGATCCTAATAAAAGATGAAAACATTGTAATGATTCATAAAAGGATGATTATTTTTGTTAAATCATGAGAAGCAAATCTAATTGTCAAGATTTGTGTGCATTCTATCATTCGAGAAAGATTTATTGCCAAGTCTTCATCATTTATAAGGTGAAAATGCACAAGAACAAAATCTGTTTAGTCTTCATCTCATAATTGCATGGTCAAAAATGTACACATCCCTGTTTGCCTTGGTGATGGAAATCGTACTATGTACAGTAAATGTCATCTCACTTTGTGCTGTATTATTCAAGTCGTATTAAAATTTTGTCGAACTAGAAATGAAGCTTGGATTTGCTCCAGTTTGATCCTTTTCATTTTGGTGCCCAATTGCTTCCAGCAATAAAAAGCTACTCGAATTATCACTATCAGATTGCAACCTGCTGCAGTATTAAAGTGCAAGATTTATGGATGCATTCAAGCTGTATTCGATTTACCAGAAAATAAAATGAGACTGCATTTGCATCATGGAAGAGGGCAAGAGGCTATGACTGACCTGTCCAGCCCTCGAATCTATCATCTTTTCAAGAATTTTTTTTTTTATTTTTTTATGTAGAATCTTGCTTCCTTTTACACAACACTCAACATTGATGTAGATATTGTTTTACAGGGGGGACATGGTTCAGGTTCTTTTTCTTGTGAAATTGCAAATCATTGTTCTAAAGTATTTTCTGTGTGGGAATATCTAATTATATTTGAATGAATGTTCATCAACCCAGCTTATTCCCCTGCTTTGTAAATCTTCAATACCAAATAAACTTTTCATTCTTGCGCCAAAATAGCTAGAAAATTGGTAATTTTCTTAGTCAGTAAACGTCGATAACAAGGGTATAAATCGCTAAATTATTCATCAGCGCAAGTAAAAGGGGAACAAATAGAGTTACATATATCATCGGAATTACAGCAGTACAACATTTCTATATCTAAATCTACGGCCTTTCTCATCTTTTGTGTACAAAAACAAAAGGATCAAATGCAAAGTATAAAATTAAACAATCAAGAAAAGAAAAATAATGAATGATCATAGGGTGAATTTCTCCTTTACACTAAGAGCTGATTTCAAGGCTCCCATACCTAAATAGCAAGAGAGGAAGGCCTCTCCCACGGCAACAAACCTATTGAAACATCAACCAAATTGGCCAAAACAAAATCTCTCAACCCAGTGTCCCAAACCTCACAAAATTTGATTGGCCAATCAGGCGGTTCAATGGCATCCGTCCCTAACCCGGGTGCTCGGTCTCTTGAACCCTCATTTTGGTTTTGTTGCCAGTCAGCGACATATGTAGCAACCCGTCTGTAAAACTTTGCTCGAAATATCTCCCACACTTGGTATTTATAGTGATTAATTACTGCAGTGCTCTGATGTAAATTCAGATACTTGAATCCCTTCCTCAAGTGGAAATGGTGCACCACATTGAGGAGTGTGGTATCTAGCGCGTCTAGTCGAATGATTGATTTATGCCTCTCGGGACTCTGAAGTCGACATGTGTAACCTACTGTAACTCCCTTCGAGGGTGGAGAGTTCAACCCCGAGGGTCCAAAGCTGTGGCAAGAAGTTCTGATTTCAGCAATACTTCTTGACGATGACGAAACATTTGCCACTAAGGTGCTAAGTGAATTCTGCCCCGCGTAACCCAATTTCCTGAATCTTTTGTGTCTTGGTGTTGAATAGGGAAAGTAGAAGAATTCGTCTACATCCATGAATGAAACCCAATTGCATTCATCCTTTGCTCTCAAAACACAATGCGAAAACCCTGCTTCTTGCGTCTTAATCCATGGCCATACGTGCCTAGTGACATTGTAGTCCTCTAGATCAAGTTCCCTAATAACCTCTTCAATACCATCATCACTATTATTATCGTAAATGAACCACCTCTCCACTCCAAGCCAAGCGTGGTACATAATCCACTCACGAAGAGCAGACGCCTGGTTCCACACCATTGTACACACACAAAGCTCGTATTTGTCCTCACTCTTCTTCTCCTTCTCCTCGGACTTGAAACCAGAAATCTTGGCCACAGAAGGCACAAGCGCACGCTCTTGAATTCGAGAACGACCATAGGGTATCATTCCAACAGTCACTCGTATTCCTCGTGCCTTATCCGGATTAACTTGTACGCTCCGTGGCAATGAACATCTCACAACCTCCTGAGCAGCTGTCAAAGCTTTCGTCCTCAGCATAAATCTCCCATCAGTTTTCCACCTCCCTAATCCGAAATGGCAACTGAATTGCCCCGGATTGGATTCTCTGTCCGACCTCAAATTCAATCCCTTCACAAACACCACAGCAGTATCCCCATCCAAACTAGCTGCATAAACCAAATTTTCCCAAGAATGAACCGTCTGATTATTCATCCATAACCCAGAATCTTCCTCCAAGACTCCATTTTTACCACTCCTCCCCAAATTTACAACAGTTGAATAACTCACAGACGGAAGTGGGCACCTCACAATTGACCTGAACTCATCATATTCATCTACAGAAAGCACATTTTGCTTAACCATATTACCCCTATCCCTTTCTCCAGAACTCCAGTTACTACGACTTTCCAATACCTTTTTACCATAATAAACACATTCCAATTCTTTAGCACTCTTCTTTATCAACCCATCTTTCTTTAAACTACTTACTAACAACAAAACATGATCAGGGAACAAAACCCGGTTCTCGATTTTCCACGGAAATGTAAAAGAATCATCAAACTCTTGGATTCTTTTAGCAAGATTCGAACTAGAAGAAGCTAAGCTTGAAACCACTAAAACCGGGCGAAAAGCCGAAGAGTTGAAGGGAATCATATAAGATATAAGATACAGAAACATAAAGAAGCTGAAGCACAATACAAAAGATCTTAGGGAAAACAAATATACAGAAGTATATGATGAATAATATGAGGGTCGTAGTATACGTTTTCTCTTGCGTGAAGAATCCATTTAATTTCTAAGTGAAATTAATGCAAGAATTGGATCTGATTTAAGGTTAAGACAAGAATGTAAGAGAGAAATATTGTTTAGAGTTCAGATCTGGGTTTGCCGACAGTGGTGTGCTCTTTTTCTGGTAATCGGGTAATTGCCGGAGAGAGAATAAAGGGAGGAGAAAAGTGTGGACGCGTTGGATTGGCTTGTTTTTTTTTTTTTTTCCCCCAATTATTCTTTGTACAAGTTAATTATAAGTTTTTATTGGTGTTGGACTTGGACCAGTAGATATACCCGTCCAGTCCACACCACCTAGTAAAACCTGATTCTTGCGTGAAATGAGGAACACGAGTTCATGTGGAAAAGAGAGCATGTCGTGAGGAGACACGTTAACCAGTGTTTTGATTCTTTGTACCAAGAAGGTTCCACTCGAAAAATGTAGGGTGCCTAGCCGGTTGAACATTGTTGTTGTTGTCCGTGTCATGGACTGGTCTACCTTTGAAGGTCGACTGTGTTGGATTTGACATTATAGCTCGCATCATAGATCTATCTCAACTCGAACTATCACAATGGCCGATCAGCATTGGCCTATTGTGGGTCACGCCATATTTTTCGTGAAGTACATTAGTGAGATTTTTAATGATAATAACAATCGCTTCAAACAATGAAAACGACAAAGATGTGTTTCCAATCTCTGTAATTTGATAGCACTACAAAAAAATCAATTACGATTTTCAATTTATTTGTGATCCATATAAGTCAATTAAATTTGGTATCATTTTAGTTCCACTTGCCCATTTAAGCCATGAAGGGGACTCGATGCAAATTAGTGACAACCATCGATGGGTTGGCAAACTAATTTAGACTAAGATCCAGAAAGAGTCGATAAAAATCGATTTGCTTTTGCAAGTTGTTTTTCATATGGTTTAAAAGAAATTTTGGTTATGTATAGCCATTTTTTTCCACATCATGCAAACCAGATATCAAGAAATTAAGAGTAAACATAAAGATCGATGAAAAAATAATTACTAAGACAAAAACATCAAGAAATTAAAAGTAAACACACCGCAAAAGCAATGTTACAAACAGACATAAAATGACTTACACAAGAAGCCAGAAATAACATAAACTGACTGCAATAGAAAACAAAAAAAAATAATGTCGATAATATATTATTTAATTATCCTGTTTTTTCTCAATTAGAAGTCTGTTATCCTTCTAATCTCATTCCATTTGGAAGTGTAATCTGTAATTAATATTAATATTGTGATTAATTACCAACTACTACTTTTTAATTGTTTTCTTTAATCGCCAGTTGAAGAAAACAAAAGGAAAGAAACAAAATTAATAGTTGCCATTATGGAAGACTCAAGGACGAAGAGCTTTCCTCTATTTTGTCTAATTCCTTTATCTTAAAAAAATAGTAAAATACTACTTGTGAGCAAAGAGTTAATATATTCCATTTGAAGAATAAGATTCTATAATCGAGTCGTGATGCTCGAATGTCGAAGGCATCATTGAGCTGATTTTGTAGTTCCTACAAAGTGCTTTTGATGGGTTTAGACGAAACTTCTCGTCTTGTACATCAGGGTTTATACCATGATATTATATCCATCAAAAATGCTGAATGTACAGCATTTTTGTACATTCAATTTGACAGCTCTCTCGCATGGGGGTGGGGCCCGCGATTTTTAAAATTGTGGGACACACCCCTATGTGAGGGAACTGTCAAAGTGAATATACAAAATGCCATACATATAGCATCCTTCTATATCCATTGACGGGGTGAAAAAACTGATTTTTCCATTAATTAATGATGAAATGTCAGTTGAACATTATGTAAATTCTGATGTACATGTAGAATAATCATTTCATCTTTAATTCAAATTGAGTTGATTTTTTTATATATAAAAATTATATTTAAGTGTTCAATCGACTAGGAAGTATTCATTAAATGTTTTGGTATCGATAAAGTACTTCCTTAGGACTAGGTCTGCAAAAATGTTCTTAATCCACATAATTATACTTAGAAAATTATAAATCGTTTTAATTAATATTGTAATTTGTGATGCACCCATCATCATGTATCATTATGTGTCCCCCAACATCATACGTATTTTAATACATAATACAAAACATGTGACTTGAAATTCCTTGGCCAAGGAATGTTTTGAATAATTTTGTGGCCATGTAGGTGCCGGGACAGTTGGTCCTGCACGTGTAGCACGGTCCTGTCAATTTTTCGCTTGTCGTGGAAAAGGTTCTTGTGATGTCGGTCCAATGATTAATAATTAGAGAACTTAATTTAAATTAGAGGTGGCATTAGGTAGCCGAAAAGGTCTATTAACCTATACGCCATATTAATTAAATCATCAAATTTTTAAACTTTTTAGGTTTGTTTTGAACTTATAATTAATCAAAACCGTATCCTTCACACTAATAGTTGCCGATTATTCCCTGTGGATGCGCCTCATAATACGGGTAACTTCGCCAAAATGATAGGCTCTCTCCCCCTTTTTGCTGGTGCAAAGAAGAATATGTTGCCTGAAAGTGACTCAAAATTTCTAGGTTGATCATATTTTTTGGACACACCTCAAAATTTGTCTGACCACAAAGTCTACTTACCGTTGTCACGTCTCTATCCACCTATATAGCACCTACACGTTATGAAACCGTTAGAATGCAAAATTGATGCCTCGAAGGAGGTGCAACAATTATCTGCACTTCGACGACCATTCAAATTGTAGAAATTGGATGTGAGAATACAAGTTTGAATTTATTTGATTTTATGTATTTACATTGGTATTTACCGAGTGCAATGTGATATAAAGATTTTCAACTTTCTGAATGGTTCTTTTTCTCTTGTTTGTTGCCAACGAGCGGATGGCCGACATGTCCCTATCATGTACTCGAAGTAGGTCTTCGAATGAGGTCAATTCCACGCGTGTCTCCTACAAGGTAACCCAAGATAATAATTGTCAGAGGAATCAAATTGTTTCTTGTATGATCTCATCGAGTGATTAATCTTTCTTTATGTGGTGAGATGATGCGTGACATTTTGACAAGATGACTTGACACCTAATTTGTCATGATACCTCGATATGCAATGTCTGTAACTAAATATTTGCAGCAGTATATCTTCGACTCACTGTCCTATGGTCCTCAACTTGCATGCTTCCTCCTCGGACCCCATGGGGCTCTCTTAATGCCTAGGCATCTAGGCTAGACTCTTCATCATGTGGCTTCGGCCTCAAACTTTGGAGTCTTTAGTGTCCGATCTTCCATAATCGATTTTTAAGTAATCCACGCTATTGTCCAAACAACTAATTTCCTTATTTTCAACTTTCATCAATTAAAAAAATTTGAGTTATGCTGCTCTGCCAGGCTTGGGCAGAGCCTTAGTCTCATGGGGGGTGTTTATACATTTTTGAGGTATTTTTTAATGAGATGGATCCTTATGTGAGAACATGAGATCTACCAGGTATGACAGAGTATATTTATTCTTAAAAATTAATGTAACAACCACTTGAGGTAAGACTCACCCTTGAAATTGTCTTATTAGAGGAGTGTGCTCAAGTGCTTACAAACAACGAGAGAGTAGAAAACAATTAAATCGTTAAATTATAACCCCCTTCAATCATCTTACCTCCCACTCAAAACTAGTCTTCTATTAGAAGTAGTAGTCTTATCTTTAATACAAAACAAAAGACAGTTGGCACAACTATTTATTTAAAAACTGACTTAACTTATAAGTGAGTTTTTATTAACTTAGACAAACATGCTCAATCAAAGTTGGAAATGGTGATTGACTGATTGACCTCAAATGGAAAAATCGTCTGATAGGGAGACAATTTGCGTAGATGACGCCGAATAAACGAATCTCCTTTAACTGAGGAGCCAAAATGCTGTTGTTAGTTAACGTTAATTTTGTGGAGACATAAGCTTGACTAAACCGAGCGGGGCAGGTCCAGGCTCCAGCACATTTCGACACCCTTACAAATTCTTTGCATTCCAATTTTCTTGCATTTTTGGTGCGGACCCCTTCTGTATCGCAATTTATTTACTAACACTTATTCCAATACCTGAGAATATCGTATGATATAAGCTTTAATTCAATAGCTTTAGATTCACAAACAAGCATACTTTCGATTCTGAAAAACAAATCAAGTGTTGCACTGGATACCCCTTAACAGTTCACGGATTACCAATTTAACGACTTTTAAGTTATCGAATTATTGTTACTTATTCGTTTTTAGTTTTAACCCTATGTGCGAAATTAATCAATCAAAAGCAACAAGTCACTTTTAATTATTTCTAGATGATTAAGTATACAAGTCTACTTATCCTATATTTGAATAACGCAGTAATAAGGAAAGCAATAATAAACACCGATATGATGATGGAAAAATCTCAACTGGGTAAAAACTCCAAGATTAAGTCAGTTACCTTCACCATAGACAATAGAGATTTACAGTAAGAGGCTGCCTAGCCAACTCCACTAGACTTCCCGATCTAATTTCTATAACCTCCAAGATTAGCTGAACCCACTAACTCCCGATCTTGTTCAATTGTCTCTTCCAAGTGGAATTCCAAGAATGTCCAATTCTTGTGCTTTCTTGCATTTGTAGTTCAACATCTCTCAACCTCCATCATCCTCTGAGTTTCTACTAAGAAAGTACATTCCTATAACCAATAGAAAGTATGTGATTTTTCGAATTCAATGGATTTGATGTTTTTTCCAAATATGTGATTGTCTGATCTCAAGAAGAAAAGATAAAATCAATGTATGAATCGACTCTTGGATTTCCAAAGAATAATATAAATGTATTTAGAGAATAAACATAATGAACAACCACCCCTCAATTCGTGCATAAGTCTGGGTATTTATAGAATATGGTAATTAGGTTGAATGAGCCGGAAAAAAATACTTCAAAACAATAAATTAGAGTTTTTCGGATCGACCTATCACTCGAACGTACAATAGGCAATCTGTTTTTGCCGCTCGAGCGCCAAATGGGTGAGAAGCTAGCGGAAATGCGATATCGTGTCTCCTCTTTTCATGCTCCAACCCTAAACCTCATAATCCAATTTGTACAAATTGTACCCTACGTCCTCGACTTTTACAACACAATACAAATTAGTCATTTTGTTCACAGAATTGTCAACACTATAAATCTAACAGATTCGATTTTATTCATATGGTGATTTCAAGAAAACAACATTCAGTATGATACATTTGACCATATTTAACCGTGAAATATGCGTCCATTGTCTTGTCTAATTCAACATAGTAAATATACTCAAAGGTTCTAGTCGAATCCCTGGAAAATTAATTCTTTATCAAAGAATGATAGTTAACTGATATTTTACCGAATGAGGTCCATGATCACAAGGCCGTTTCCACATGCATTAAACCTTTGAAGCAAAGAGAATTTCATTCTAACCCACTGCTCGAAAAGAATTAATATAGGCGTTTGAGACACTCCATTAAGGCATCAGTGTGCTCGGGCTTCCCAACAGAGACCCGAACATAACCAGATAGTTCTTTATTATTGTAGTGACGAATCATCACAGCCATTTTCGCAAGGTCTTCCTGTAATAAGCAGCATTGCCAATATGACTTTTATATTTTTTCCCAAGTGAAGAGATGAAAACACAAAGCACGAGAGACAGCATACATGCAACATTTTTTTATTGTATTTCGATTTCATTTGATATAGATTCTGAATTAAAAAGGAAATTCTGCATGTACAGTTTGGATTTAGAAATCAAGGCCAAGAGAATAACAAAAATAGAACACATAAATAAGCCAAAAGCAATACAGGTCCAGAACTTAATGGAATTAAGGGGAAAACGAAAACAAAATATATAAAGACCAACAAGAACCCAGAAAGCAAGGTAAAGTTTCGTACCTTCAACTTCTTAGCATCCATTCCAGATGTAACCTCACAAAGAATGAAATTAGAATAGCTTGGATATGGATTGAGAAATGGTACTTCGTTCAAAAGTTTAAAGAGACGATCCCTTTCTTGCACCAAAGCCACTTTAACATTCTGGAATAGATAGTGTAATAAGTAGTAACATTCAAAGTTAAAGATAGGTACTTTATGCACTCTCAAGGTCTACAAACAAGAGGCAATTGCCAGACAAGTTTTTCTTATTGTACCTCTAGATACACGGGATTCTTTAAGGCTGCACATGCAGAAATTTCAGCAGCAACGGACACATTATATGGTTGTTTGGCCCTCCATAAATATTCAATAATGCTCAATGGAAATGCTCCATATCCAACTCGAAGTCCTGCTAAACCTGAATCCCCGGGTATTAATAATAAGCGTGAGTGGTCTCAAATTCACACAAACACGAACGATTTTAGAAAAAATATGTCGGTCTGTTAAGGATGAGGATAGGATTAATTCAGGGGCAAGAACCTAACGAAGCTATCCATTAAAACTAAAGAATGAGCAACTATAAATAGAAATGTTGGACTCGGGAAGTTGCTTCAAATTTTGATGTGATTTTGAGATGTGCATATTTAGTTCAGAGCTGGCCAAGTTTAGGTCTCTTTGAGGTTAGTATCAGTTTCTTGAGGGTTCTTTACATTGCTGAATGCCATGAAATCTCTTAGGAACTTCGTTTCTAAAACCAGTATAATATATTGCAAGATTAACTTGAATCCCTAGGCTATTCTCAAAATATGTTTTGGATTCGTACAAGGAAATCGTTCTACTAAACAAGTCTTGGTAACTTAGTCTTATGGTTTCTAAAGTGGAAAGTAGGTACTAGATGGCATAGGGAAGTAGTTGGAGCCTACATATGAGCCTGTAATCTTCCATAATCAATGTTAAACCCATAGCACGCTTAGCTATTCCATAAAATTACAATTTTACATCCTTTGAATATTCATTTCCATAATGTCAGCTCTTTGGAATAAAAAGGCACGGTACCAGCTCTTTTGCTGAATGTCCGAAGTACTATTAGATTCTCATACTTCTTCACCCAGCTCATCCTAGACTCAATTCCAGAAAATTCAACGTACGCTTCATCCAGCACAACCAATACAGGCAGAGCAAGTATTTTCAAAAGGGCTTCATCATTGATTATACTGTCAAACAAGAAAAAAAATATACATGGAATATACGAAACATAAAAGAAGACAAAATTTACGTCTGTCCATAATAATAAAATGGAAAAAAAGCTGCAAAATAGTAATTAAGCAACCAATTGATATAATTGCACAAACCGCATATTCAATCAAAAAATTTCAACTTTGAAAGTCTTGTTACTCTGTACAACCACCCATAATCTACAATATGGGCCATATAAAACAATATGATTATTGTTCATGGAACTGTCTTCTTTACTATGAAGCATGGTAATATCGTATTAAAATAACCCAGATATTAATTATTAGAAACATAGTTGTAAGAAAGTAGATACAGTCACATATAACAACACTTCTCTTTTCCTATTCTGACTATATCTCCTCATCTCATTCTACTTCTAGCTTTTTTGTCCTTTTTCTAATCGTTTTCAAGTTTGTTAAGTTTTCACCTTGCAAGATCAAGCCATGTATCCATTCTACTGTAGTGAAAAAT
>CAIGRR010435189.1:0-14091 GCA_903798365.1 Fraxinus sp. 1973-6204 | reverse complement strand
TTAAAATTTTCATTCTCATTCTTATACTTATTTTCAACCACATATTTTTCAATAAAATAATATTTTTCATCACATCAATAATTTTTCCTTCTCTTTCAATCACACATTTTCCATCAATCTACTATTCCAGATTATATTTTTTCAAAATAATGTGGCTAAAGTACACCCTATATCTTTAATGACACAAAGCGTTTGAGGCATGGGTTTTTGGACAAGGTTTGAAGAACAATTATAGGAGGCAAAATATTATCCCTTTCAATATATGTCAAAACTTCTTTCACTTCTTTGGAGCAGTCTTCTCCGTTTTATTCATGGAGATGCCGACTGTGTCTAATCGAAAACTTCCTATTTATTAGATGTTGTTAAATTCATAAAGGTGCGACTGTGTCTTCTCCATTTTATGTAGATTTGAAGGCTTGAAGCGAAGGAATCAATGAGTTAAAATCACTAATGTGTTAGTGTTATTATTTATATTTTGGTAATTTGTATATATTGGTGAATGGATCTTGTTAGACAACTTGTTATTTGTATAATTTTAAATTGGACTACGTTATTTTATAAGAATTAAGATTGAACATGTAGTTGGATTAACGTAGTGTTGTTGTAAATGTTAAAAAATTTAATTTATTTTTCTTCTTTATTACTGTCCGAATGTGAGATCCCGGTGTTATGATGAATTTGTGCATGTTTAAAGAGGAAAAAACGCTGTTCAACTGAGATGAAAGCTATGAAAACAAACCAGACATTCTATTAAGCAACTTTAATTACAAGCTACAGAACAGGAAGATCTTGTAACATTTTACAATATCATTTAACCTATGAAACAAAGCTGGATCCTTTTAGGAAGACAAGTGCCCATGAATCCATTCTTTGCACAACCACCCTCTCCTTTTTCTCCTAAACAGAGCCTAATGCTAACACCCTCTTTACTTGCACTGTCATCCATTACCAAGCTTGTTTGAAAAATGTCTTTTAGCCATTGTTCAAGTAAGCTGTTCAGGAATAAGCCACACCCTTGCAAAACTTCTTTCAACACCATTTCCTCCACAAAGAAACAACCTGTGTTCTTACTTCCGCAAGTCTCTTGAAAAGAACTCTTGAATTTGGACAAGAACATTTCTCTAGCTTGATCATCTTGATCGGAATTCGTGTTAAAAACATGACGGTTTTTTATCTTTTCTAGGAAGCTTGACAGGTTTTGTTGATCAGTTGTTGTTTCACGAGTCCAGTCACTTGAAATGGTTCCAAACTGTCCCACCAGTTTTCCTTCCCTCTCTTCATCCTCATCGGCTTTGATGTTCAGGTCGAGGATATTGGAGATTAACTGCCTCTTGAAGAAGTCCCTTTTCTCATTTTCAGGATCCTCTGGAGAGGTAACTTCCATTTCAGTGTTTCTAGGACACTTCGTTCTGTAAGGTGAATCCCACTCCTCTTTACGCTTGTGATTAAGATTAGGCATCCCTGAAGAGAAAACGGATTCTTTGACAACCAGTTTCATCTGAATTACAGAGTCCACGTTTTCATATCCCGGAGAACCACCCTCTGTTAAGATGAAAACAACGTGACTAGAATCTTTCTCTTTCTTATTCGGTGTCTCAAATTGTTCGCCAAGAAACTTAACCAACGCGGTATCAGCATAATCAACATCTTCGACTAGAATGACATTCTTTTCTTGATTCCTCAGGGCCTTTTTGAGAATTTCAATGTTCTGATTCGGTGTATTCGTATTCTTTCTCGTGTTCAAGCACAATAGGAAGTCAGAAGATCCAAACATTGATTTTGCTATTCCAAGAGCTAGTCTTCTTTTTCCTATTGAGTCATTTCCCTGAATAAACAACCATGTATCTTCATTGACTGCTTTTGAATCCGTCAGTGTTCCTACAATGGAAGCAATGACTTCTGATTGCCAAGGAACATTTTCTTGCAACACATTACACAATTCTGTTCTCTCATTTGTGACTGCATCAGAAAACACGGAATTCCCTAGGCCGAGGGTGATTTTAACTTCCTTACCATCCGTGCTCTTAAGAGAATCCAAATTTGGTTCGACTGACTGATGTTTGGGACTTCCATTGCTGAAACTAAACTCGATATGGCACGATTGCTGTCTTCTGAAACGAGGGAATGGACTCACACTTTGATTAGGCTTCACGATTGGATCAGCAAATGACAGCGATTTCGACTCTGTAAAGATGCTATTCTGATTTGGAAAACATGGATATGACAAACTGTAGGGATAATTCCTCCCAAGGTATCCCTGATTGCTTATAATAGAACTGATGTTATGCTGATTAGGCCTCCCTTGGTGAAGATTATGGCACAATCTGTTCCATTTTCTCCTCGATTCTATCAAATCATCCTGAAATTTTCACTAATATGGTTAAACCTTAAAGCCAAATTATAATCTCAGAAGTGAATTTGTTGAAAAATAATTAATTACTACCTTCTCGGGTGTATCGTTGCTGCGCGGTTTAAGCCAATAAGGTAATTGAGGTGAACCATTTTCTGTGTTCTTATTGTTGCAAGAGTTTGAGTGCAGAGAAGATTTCTGCTGGCTATTGAGGCCAACTTCTTTTTCATAATTGGAGGTGCATTCCGGGCAACAATTGAGCACGTCGTTTTCCCCTCCAGAGAATGGCTCCTTTTCTGATACTATTGGTGGATTTTGTGAGAAGCCAATTCTTGAATCTCTCACACTGCACAAAACAATAATATAATTCCGCAAGTACGAGACAACACCAAAAAAGTAAACTTGTTCTCAATAACTTTGGATTTGGCTATTTAAATTCTTAATTTTCTGCTCCCGGTTCATTACTAGATCTAGAACAACTACATTCTTATCAATTATATGAGTGTGAGAGTGAAAATAAAATCGGTCAAATGAATAAAAAAGTGCCTCATATTCAAATAGAATCCCTTAAATTTTGGTGCCAAAACCCATTTTTTCTATAACAAAATGTAGTGTCAAACTAATTGCCAACATTATCAGCATGTAGAGACAAAGAAAGCAAGAAAGTAATAGAGGTTAGTCTATTACTTTTTCACTGTCATGCACTGGTCTTGTTCACAGAGTTCAGACAACCAATTTTTAACAAATAAATAAATAAATAAAATCAGAAGGATGCAAATGAAAATCTTTAATACATCACATTTGGAATTATTAATTAATAATCAAGTAAAAAGAAAAGTGTATTGGCTCACCTTGTAGCAGCATTGAGACTCAACCCTAATCCACCAGATGGAACAGAAACTGGTTGAAGATCCCACCGAACATCAAGTGGGGGTTGCTTCATTTGGCATTTCATATAGGTCTGATAATTTGCAGTAGCCAATAACCAAACCCTTGTGCTTGAATTGTTGAACCAAGAAATCAATTTTCCCATCTCTTCAACTAAACCATCAACTGGATTATAACCAGAGGCGTCTTTAGGATCCCTCTCACCAGAACCAGTGTCAATAGTCCATTTTAAATCACCTGTGTAGATAATGACACCACCACCTGGTGCTACAGATTCAACCTTCCTTTTCAGGTCTGTAATATTCATCTCAACTTCTTCTCGCTTCATAAGCCAGAGGGGTACCGATGAAAACTGGAATTTGATGAAGTGGGCTGGTTTCATATCCTCGGGAATATCTCCTCTCTCTAGTTTACTCACTATCTCTGAAACAAGACCTTCAGTTATGGATAAAGAATCACCAATTATAACTGCGTTTCTCCTTTTCTTCCTTAGAAAAACATCAAGAACAACCTTTACGTCGTCCTTCAAAGAAGATAGGGATGCATCAGAGAAATAGTTGCTCAGAGGTTTCTTTTGTGGGGAAAAGAAAATAGGATTTTGCTCTGGAGAGTAAGAAAGAAAATGTGAATGCAAGAAACTGGTAGGGTTGGTGAGTTCCCTATGAGTTTCAGTTGGAGGAGAGCTTGGTGTTGAGTAGATCCCACCAGAGGTGTTGTAACACTGAAAAACAGAAGAAACTGATGAGTCCTCTAAATTGGTTTTCACTGCAGTGCTGGAGAAACCAGCTTCTCTCATAACTCGGCTGACACTAGGGTCATCCAAGATTGACAAAATAAGCTGTTCCAATTCTACTTTAATGGCTATAAGTGGTTGCTGTTGTTGCTGCTCTATACAACCCCTCCTCTGGTGCGCCTGTGCCCTTTTGAGTGCAGCAATCAGTGCATTCGAAAGCGAAGGTTGGCCGTGGAGGAGCGGACCAGGAGTGGCCGGAAGGCGGTTGAGGGCCACGTTGAAGCAAAGCTCAAGGGCTCTGCATTGAAGAGGATGAGAAGCTTGATGAGGCTGAGATTTGAAGCAGGCCCGCCGGAGAAGACTGACTCTTGAGCTCAGCAAGGTGGCGGCAACATGAAGAGGAGTCACCTGAGCGTGGCCCCGCCGCCGTGCCAGGCTAAGAGAGTGCTTCAAGACTGAAGCAGCCTCCAATGAGAGGGTCTGTTGCAATGCACAAGCTCCTGCACGCATAACTTAGCCCACACGCCACCCCCAAACCCCCACAAGATTTGTAAACTCCTTATCCTCACAAACTCAACTAAATTTTCTCTCGTTTTCTTATGCCCTTCTCTTCCCCTTAAATTATAACCCCACCCACAAATTTTCTTCTTCACTAATAACCCTGTATAATTTCTTGAGATTTTCAAGAAACCTTGTTCTGGTTTCTTGTTTACAAGTGTTCACAAAATGGACAAGATTTTCAAATGATATCACACCGCCTCGAATAGATATATAAATAATGAAGTTGGTTAGTGGGGTGGGGTGGGGTGGGGTGGAGTGGACTGGCGGGCTGGGCTGGGGTTGTGGGGGTTGTTCACTGTTTAGACAGACCTCTATAATATTGTTATATTCTTCATAGTACTATTTTTTTATAGATTTTTATGCTTTTCTTCCCTTTTGTTTTATACCCTTCCAAATAGCTTTTTAATTATGAGAGAGGAGAGAGAGAGAGAGAGATGAATCATCTAATGAGCACCGATGTTCATCTTATGTTAAGCACCGATAAAGTGTCAATTAATTCATTGGTGAATAATAAATTTAGCCTTTGTTTGACCATCATTTTTTTGGGGAAATAGAGTTTTTGAATAGTAATTTTTAGGAAAATTGGTGAAAATAGGAAAGAATTTTGGGTTTACGTACAGAATATTTTATTTTGTGAATGTATAATTGAAAATGATTATGTAGAAAAAAGAGTTTGAAAATAATGATTGTCAAATATGGGCTTAATTCAAATGTTGGGAAACTCAAAATCTTTATCCACGACGAATGAATTAATACGGTACTTAGTATAAGATGAGCATCGATACTTCTTGTTGCCAGCTTCAACTAAATGTTCATGTAAACAAACAAAACACTTTTGAAGAATTATTCAAATATGTTCAAAAGTCAATCTTAATATTAGTTTTTGGCTTTTCAAAGTCCAGTCAAAAGCCCGAACAATCCCCACATCATCTTTATCCAAGACACGACTATATACAAACATATGTACTCCCTCCATTCTATTTATATTGATTGATTTTATTTTTCACACGAATTAATAAATCTGATTTAATGTTATTAAAAAGAAATTTTTGAGAAATTTTTCCTAATTTACCATTATTTAATTATCAACAACTGATAGTAAATTAAGAAAAATTGGTTATAACTACACAAATTAAATAAGAGTATATTAATAAAAGAACAAAACAGAACATTCTCAATAAAGAAACAAGACTATATATAATTGAGATAAGAAAATAAGGAAAATCAGCCTATATAAATGGGACGGAGGGAGTATTTGTTTTTGTTGAACAATTATCCATTTTAGTTTATGGGTTTTCGTGCAAATTGAAATTAAAGGGAACCATAATTCTGTGTGTTCATATATTTATTTTTGGGTAAAGAAAGAGATTAATTTGTTCAACACTAGAGGTTTGAATGAGAGACAAGAGGCAGCAGAAATTCAAGAAAAAGCAGTAGAGGGAAAAGGTAGGAAAAGTGCGCAAAGAGATATAGAAGAGATAGTAATATATTTGCAAATTTGTTGTTTGAATATAAATATGTGTGTGTGTATATACACATATCACGCCAATCCTCGTAGAGAGACAGCATATTATTCTCCAAGTACCCAAAAAGCAACACACTGTCTGCTATCCTACATAGCATTATTGCCTCTTTTTCACTCTCTCTCCTCTCTCTGTATTTTTTTTTTTTGGTAGAGATAGTAGTAACCATTTCAATTAGGTCGACATTTCTTCTGCGCGAGAATATTTTAGTTGGATGGTCATATATATTCACATGATAAGATATTGGACTACGAATAATTACAACACCTTGGATGATCGAGCATATGGAATAGTACTACTGAAATTTTTCTCCTTCAACATCCTCAACATCTACTTATTCCAACGTTTTATTAATGACAGTGACGACTCTCGATTTTTTGGTGAAAATAAAATCTGGAGTTGTCCATTGCTCAATATAATATATGTGGATGCTTTAAACCTTTTATCAGCAAAACCTATATAATACCTTTTTGGTTAATCAAGATAAATATTCTATTCAAATTAAAGTTAAAAGTGATGTGGTGTGGTGTATTTTCGAAGCTGATGATAAATATAAGAGCAGAATATTGCACCAAAAAAGAGATGGGAATTGAAGTGTTTCCATTAAACATTCCTCCCTCATCTTAATTCCTTTAATCACAATGGATTTTCATTAGGATATCTCAACTCATTCTTGAGACATATTTAAACAAGCAATGTTATTTGTCGTAACTCGTGAGTGGTGTGCCGGTTACATTGACTAATGAAATTGGAATGTATTTTAATTCGTTGAACAATGTAACAATGGGGCTACTGTCACATAAACGAGGTCATGATCACAACTTAGGCTTGTGTCGAATAGATGAATTGAATAGTATTACTCATCATTAAAATAAAAACAAGAATAAGAATAATGTTATTCCCCATTAGTGGTGCTATAACACTAGTTTAAGTGGCGATCATGTGATAAACCCAATGAGAGGCGCAATTAAGTGAATAATTTAATTGTAACACTTATTTAATGTCATATTAGTGCTACCTAGACGAGTGTTTTAATATCAGTGGTGTTAAATAACATTATTCTAAAAGCAATGATATCTATTATATGTGATGATCATTATTAGTTTAGGCAGCATGGAATTTTTCGATTAAGAAATAACTATCATTCACTACACGACATAATTAAAAAAGTTCAATTAGTAATCAATCATGAAGATACTCTATGAAAACTATGAATACAACATGTTTCAACAATATTCATATACGCACTATAATGTAATTGAGTTCTATTACATATTTTCAAATTCTATTACAATATATTAATCTATTCCCTTCATAAGTACACTTTACTTGTTATACTTGTAATTAGTTAGCTTGAATGACTAGACCATGAATAATGTTATCTAAACTTTGGATTACCAGTAGCCAATGTGACATTAATTGATATATCGTTTTAAATGGAGTTTATATCCCTACTTTTTTAGATGACTTATCAATTATCGAGGCTTATTCTTTGTTAACATGAATTAGAAATCCAATCAGAACTTAAACACGGATTGTTTTGTTCGACATGCCATGTTCATATAGACGACGTTATTCTTATAGAAAAAATGTAACAGTTACACGGGCTGGTGATGGGTAAGCACCGTTTACAAATAACATTACTCTATCAGTAAAGAATTTATTTCGTGGACAATAATGGAATATTTGAAACCCAATGAAAATTGGAAAGTAGGATAGCTATGATTATAGTTTGGAAAAGATAATTCCATTAATGCCCAACTTGCAATCATCCCTAGAAAAAGAGGCAGTTCTTAGGTGAATAATGCATAACCAATCAGGGGTCGTATTGAAAATTTTATAACTAAAAGAAAATTTGGAATTTGCAACAAACAACAGAATCTATTTACTTTGTAGCAATTTAGTCTTAAACTTTTAATTTTTCACAATGCCCTCTTTCACCTTTAGGTCCGCGGTCCGGTTCCGAAAAGAACTGAACTGGACGAGAATAATAGGATATCTTGTAATTATAGAAGAGTCAATTTCAACTTGAATTAAAGAATACTTAGTTTCAACTTGAATTATAGAACCAAACCAGAACCATTCAGTTTGGTGCCATAATTAACGTTTTTGAAGTTGTTCTTGTCTGAAATACGAATTCTAAAAATTATAATTCCCAAACCTTAATCCATTTTTTAAAAAAAAAAAAGAAAGAAAGAAAGAAAGACTTGACTTTTCAAGTTTTAACACATGGTTCAATATCAATACAAAATGACAAACACTTGGCTGAATTGTCCCAAGTATAAAACATAATATGATCGGTTTGATTTTTCGATTTTGGGTATAGAACCGATAATCGAACTATAAACGATTGGTCTCAATTTTGCTACCAATATATGATTTAAAATTAAGAAGAACCCGACTCTACAGCTCGATTTGGTTTGGTTTGGTATTTTTGTTCACCCCTATGTTATGATGTGCTGCTAGAATTCGTTATATGTTTTTCATTAAATGAACCGTTTACAACACACGTCAAAGCGCATAGCATATGACTACAATAGGCTAGTAACATTACCAACTACAAATCATCTCCAAAAAAAGTAATTTCTTCTCTATCAAGAGTACAGAGTAGAAAATATTGCATTTATATACACTTTCACATACTTTCATGTTCGGACTTGACTTGATTGTCGTATTAGAACCAATCCTCTCCCAATGGTTATTTCCACTAGCCAATTGTTGTCATACAAACCGAGGAGAAGGAGAAGAAGAAGAAGGTCCACTTCTTCACCCTCAAAGTTGATATTGAGAGTGTGACAAGTTTCGACATCAACAAAACGTGTTTAATTAGTATCATGAAGCTCGAATCCCTGGCCCAGCTATAGTATTTCTTATTATTTTTGGATTAAGTGATATATATTTTAAAATTATAAACTTTAGTTAAATTGCTCACATTTCTTTTTTATGCTAAAAATGTTTATTTCTTTATACACAAAATCATTTTTTTTACATGTAATGTAGGAAATTTGTTGTAATTCACTATAAATGTAAAACTAATTATAAAATAGTCTTATGTAAAGTGTATATTAATTATAAAAAATTATATAAAATGTATTGACCGTTACGGTCGGTGGTAGGTTGATGAAACTAGCAAACGTTTTATAATTATGTAAAGTTTACTTGGAAAATGGTTAAACATATCCCCTTTCCTTTGAATTTGATTCCTTCCCTTTATGACATCATTTTATGCTTTGACTAATTGTACTAGAATAGTTAACGTAGGGCCACGGGTACCGGGTGGCGTCGTGCCCTGAGTTGACTCACGAAGCCCCCAATCCATATGAATCTCCATGTTTGTGAGCTCGTTTAGATTATTCTAATATTTTTTTTTTTTTGCTTTTCTTTAAAATACTAACTAAAAAGAAAAAGAAAATTATTGGACCGGATGACTTGCCAAGAGACATGAGACAACTTGGGATAGTTCAGACTCTTTACCCATTCGACAAAGTTGTGTTTTGGATAGATCGCTTAACATCGATGCTTGAAACTATTATTCGTATTAAGTTTCAGGAATATTATTCTCTACTAAGACAATTACAATCAATTACGGTCAAATTGGTTCTTTGCACCTCTAATTATACCATGAGATCTGGCTCGCAGAAACTATAAAGCGTATTGAGTTTCATGACTATGGTTCTTGGCAAAGATAAGTAAAATCAACTACAATCAACTATACCAAGATTTTATGAATTTATTCTTGTTAACTGAAATTATACTAATAGTTAGTAGTACAAGGATTCAAGTTTTGAATAATTAATCTAGTTCAACATTAATGACTAGAACTTTTGGGTCAAAGTCATAGATATCGTCTACATTATTCCATGTAAAGTTTTTTAAAGATTCGATAAATTACCTTTTAATGAATGTGTTTCATTTTACATCTATGATTGATTGATTGATAGGGATCAAAGAGAATATAAACATCGTTTATAATGAAAGATAAAAAGGTAAAAAGATAAAGTAAAATTGTATGATAAAATCATTGGAGAATTATATTATAAATTTTAATTCATTAAAAAGTTCAAAGATAAAAGAAATTAATTGGGTTCCTCTACTTACAAGAAAAGTATCCCTTTATGTATTATTGAGAAATGAATAAATGTACAATGTAGGGAGTCAAATGATTTGGTTTACATGTTCCCTGACAGAAATTCAACAAAGCATTAATTGAAATATGACAAGCTGTGAAAAATGAGACATTCTTGGCCCACTCCCAAAAAGTAAAATTAAAGTTTTAACCTCCGCAATGTTGAATCTTTTAAGTGAACATTTTTCTAGTTAGAGATTAGACAATTCATTTTGTAAGATGTATTTCAAACACTAGAGAAAAAGTGGTTGCAGATTAGCATGTTTAGATGAGTTGATTCAGTGTGATATTTGAAATTTGAATGTTAGAATTGTTGAAATTATCTAAATTAAAACAAAGCGTAGAGTGTGTGTGAAGCATATTTAGAAAATGAAAAGAGTATTAACTTGATGCACGTGAGTAAGAATTGCACGCTCAAGCAAAGTGGCAACCTGTGCTCATTCAAGAGAGTGTTAAGATTTGATGTTCCATTTTAAAAGATCAATTTTTTTGAGAGGAGTAGCCCAAACCCTTATAAATTGGTCTGTATTTTCATCTTTATTCGATGTGGCTATCCCTTAACATGTCCCACAAGATGGTGGCTCATTTGAACAGACCAATCTTGAAATTTGTGTACTCAATTTTTTTGAGTCTTAATCGAATCGAGAAATTGAATAGAGTAGAGAGGAGGCTTACCGAACAGAACCTCAAAAAGAGATCGACCACTAAGAAGAGGCGTTGGCAAGCGATTAATAGTGAAAACGACAGTGCTAAACAGATCAACCCAAAATTTGAGAGGTACATGAGAGTGAAAAAGGAGCGCAAGACCAGTTTTCAGTTATGTGTCTATGTTTACATTTGGTACGTCAAGTTTGAGAAAGTGTATATGGATAAGACATTTGATGATGAATTCCTAATGAAATAAGGTGATTCCGGAATTGGTGAGTGGTAAATTCAGTTCCTCCATCACATTGAAAAATCTTTATTTTAGTGGAAAATTGGTTTTCAACAAATTTTTGAAAGCGGAGATAAGTGCGAAAAAATAAATCAGATTTAAATTTCAAGGGATATAGCCAAGTAAATCGGGAATGATCATCAACAAATATAACATAATATCGAAAACCAAGATTTGAGGGGATAGGTGATGGTCCCCATAAGTCACAATGAATGAGATCCAAGACATGAGAGGCGCGGTTGTTATTCATTGAAAAAGGAAGACGTTTACTCTTGGCAAGCTGGCAACTAGTGCATACAGTAGGATTTGGAAGCAAAGAAGTAACATGTAACTGTTTGTTTTTATTCAAAAGAGAAATAATATTATGAGAAACATGGCCTAGGCGGGCATGCCAAAAATCAAAGGATGCCCGAGTACAATTATTGGGAGAAACCGAAAGTAAAGATTGATGACCACGTTCAAGCACATAGAGCCCATTTTCACGTCGACCGGTTGCCACCACCCTTCTTGTGTTGTGATCCTGAACAGTAAAACTGTCATTAGTAAATGTGATGGAAAAGGGAAAATCATAGGTAAGTTTACTAATGGAGATAAGATTTTTAGTAAGTCCAGGCACAACTAGAACGTCTTTTAAATGAAGTGAGGAGGTAGGAGAGAAGGTACAGGTGTGAGAAATTGGAAGAGAGGCACCATAACCAACTACAACATAGTGTTTACCAGAATACTCAATAACTTTGTCCAACTGAGCAACATAATGAGTCATGTGAGCGGTAGCGTCTGTATCCGTGTACCAATCAGAGTCATGTCCATCATTGAGAGAGCAAGAAGTGAATGCCTCAACTAAGTTTGCAGCATTGGGGGGCCAAGTATATCGCTCTGGCAAAATGTGGCATAGTGGCCTTCACCACGGCAAATTTGACAACGAATGGGACGATTTCGACCTTTGATATTGCGACCGCCATGGCCCCGTCCTCTACGGGAACGACCTTCTCCACGATTTCAAGAATTTGAACTGGATTTGAAATTGTGAAAGACAGTAAAGGCTGCAGTAGTGGAGCCCGAAGAAGCAGTCGAGTCCAGGAAGTGAACAAATATTTCATAACTTTCAGCTTTGGGCACATCATCAAATTTAGGAAGAGGTGATAGTGATAACTGAGTAGTTGAAAAAGTGGAGAATGAGGAACCAAGACCACGTAAATACCAGTGAAGCTTGTCAAGGTCATCAACTGGGCGTCCCATTGCAGCAAGTTGATCGCAAACAGCCTTGAAATCTCGTGAGAACTCAGGAACACTTTTGTCATTCTTCTTCATGGTCTGAAGACCGTCTTTGAGACGAAGTTCACGAGACTTCGAGTGATGGTTGAAAGTTTTTCCCAGTCAAGACCAAACATCCCGGGACGTGGTTGATCCAATAGCAGCAGACATGGCTTCCTCTGTTAAGGAAGAGAGCAGCAATTTGAGCACAAGTTGGTCAATTTGTCGCCACTCAACCAACTTAGGATTGGGAGAAGTGGAGGTGCCAGAAATAATGGTGGCAGGAGGCTCGACGATGGAGCCATTAATGTAGCCGAGATGGTGTTGGCATTACATTAGTGGTAATACTTGACTGGGCCAAAGGAGATAGTTTGAAGAAGATCATTTGATGGTGAGAAAGTGGACCATGGTATTGAAGGGTAGAGTAGTGGGGTTGCCAACAACCATATGATCAAAGGAGTTTAATCCAAATATTGCTCTGATAAGATTTGTGGTTCTATTTTAAAATGTCAACTTTATTAAGAGGAATAATCCAAACCCTTATAAATTGGTCTGTATTTTCATCTTTATTAGATTTGTGATTCTATCCCTTAACAGAGAGTATTAATTATATTTCACACGAAATTTAGAATCGAGTTTCTAGTCCGAAAAGTCATGCCTTTTTACCCAATAATCACATACATGTCATGTATCTATTTAAAGGGGTTCTTTGTGTATGCTTTTAAAGAGAAATCAATTATTTATCATTTTCTTCTTCATTGAAACCCTAATCTTCAGATCACAAAACCCCTATTTCATGGTCATTATTTGGCCAAAACAACGTATTAAATAGTGATTTTTAGAAGAATTTATGGTTAAAACGTAAGAAATTTTTTTGAACTTACGTTCAAAATATTTTATTGTGTGAATATGTAGTTAAATATGAGTGTAGAAATTTTTTTTTTCCCAAATAATGATTGTCAAACTTGTTTCATTTGTAAGTTTCAATCTTGCTTTGTGAAAATCATTAAAGAATTGCTATACCCTTAAAGCTATTTGCTAGTGAAGTCATATAGAAAATTCTAATTAAATGACACAATTAAAATCGATTAAACTCAAACAAGCAATTCGACTCAATTAAAACTTTAACGAATGCATGAATTTCAAGATTAGTGAAGGAGACCATCGTGTAGGGGCGTGTAAGATAAATTCCATACAAAATAAAGATAAGATAAACAACTAATATATACGGACTTGAACTATCAATCTTAATAAGGTTGACTCTTTAATATGGAACACAAGTTTTAATATGGTATCAAAGCAACCAAAAATCACAAGTCAAGACTCATTGTAACCCATTTATATGGATTGTATAGGAGTTAGGTTGTAAGGAAAAAAATAAATCCCACTTAATATGAGATATCTTGTTGAAAATAATATTTAAACGATATATTTATTAAAATAATAACAACTAAAGTTTTAAATCAAGTGGTTGAACAAGTCCAAAAACAAGGGACAAATATCGCTTTAAAGAAACGTCTTCATTTTCAGATTTTCTACTATTATTTGTTTCAAGTTTCAATTTATATTCCCAATTTTTTCCAACAACTTAAAATATTATTGACACTCCTTTGTAAAACATTTGATGAATCTATGGCACGTAAAGAGACACGTTGAAATAAATATATTTTTGTTTCTCTAAAATATTATCTTTTTTTTTTTTTTCTCTTTACTCTTTAGAAA
>CAIGRR010435171.1:0-13889 GCA_903798365.1 Fraxinus sp. 1973-6204 | reverse complement strand
ACTCATTTCTTCCCTTTGAATCGAGAATTTAGAAATTTTTCTTGGATACATAAGTTGAAGCAGGAAATAATATACCTTAGTATTATTGATTATCACGCAATTTTAACAATACTAATCAATTTAGCCAACCCTTTACAACTTGGGAATATATGCTTCTCCATTGTTTTGAAGTCGGGCATTACTTAAGCCGATTTTAAGGTTAATTTATCTCGAATTTTGAACCCACCCATCTGCCTTTGGAAAAGTTGGTTTGTCTTGAAGCCTGAATCAAATAAGGCCAATTTATCTCGAACTATACAAAACTCGCTAACACCCCGTTTGAGCTACATTATTCTTTCAAGAATACATTTTAAATAATGTTTTGAAGGAAAATATGTAGTTAAAAAATAAAGAAAGGTTTTAGATTTGTGAATAATATTATTTTATTGAAAAATATGTTTTTAAAAATAAAATAGAAAAAAAATGTATTTTAGAAGAATGGATATCAAAAAGAGTTTAAGGTGTTTGGAAATTAAAATCAGATTTTAAGTGGATTATGATAGAAGTTTTTGAAACGTATGGTTAAAAAGATGTGGGATCCATAAAAGATGTGGTTGATATTGATTGTTTAACTTTGACTTAAATTAAAATCAAATTAAAATTTGGCTCAAACAGGCCCTAAATATTGAAAATTCACTATATCAAACCCTTTAGAAAAGTTGGTTAGTTTTGCAAGTTGCAACGTAAAATGGTGTCACATTCATGACAATTAAGCTACAAGTACAGAAAATTTTGAGAGAAAACTTTGACCAAAAAACACATGGCGAGAATAGATTGGAAGATGGAAAGAGAAAACAACTAATCCAAATATCTGCTGCCACAACAATTTCAATACGAATTCTGTCAAAAATTTCCTGGTTGGCTTTTCTTAAAAGAAGTCAATAAGTTACCTGCCAAAACCCATTAATCTCTGAATCATGAGAATCAGAGAAGATCAAACTCCATTGCACCATCTTTTTCTTCTTCTTACTGCAGTCACCTACCCCCCAACCCAACCCAACGGCTAGTTATAGCGTAGTTCTTGTTTGAACATTTGAACCGTGGACTTGGGAGTTGGGGGGAAGTGAAGGATAAGATATTAGTCAAGAAACAATTAAAGAAGAGAGGAGAATCCTAGCCGTAAATAATTCATCTATATATGCAATAGAAGCATTAGAGAGATAGACAGCATTAATTGTTGAAGACAGGATACATTAATTTCTCTGACTCGTAAATTAATGGCGTTTCGATTATCTCATTGCTACGCCCATCTGCCTTTCTCTGCAATCTAACCCACTCTCCACTTCTCATTTAATGCTCCATTTCCCTTTACAGTAAATGCAGTAACTANAAGCATTAGAGAGATAGACAGCATTAATTGTTGAAGACAGGATACATTAATTTCTCTGACTCGTAAATTAATGGCGTTTCGATTATCTCATTGCTACGCCCATCTGCCTTTCTCTGCAATCTAACCCACTCTCCACTTCTCATTTAATGCTCCATTTCCC
Organism: Fraxinus sp. 1973-6204; assembly: GCA_903798365.1. Taxonomy (NCBI): domain Eukaryota; kingdom Viridiplantae; phylum Streptophyta; class Magnoliopsida; order Lamiales; family Oleaceae; genus Fraxinus; species Fraxinus sp. 1973-6204. The sequence continues at coordinate 12,360 of CAIGRR010435171.1, read as the reverse complement.
TTTACAGTAAATGCAGTAACTACAATGTCCTCTCAAGATTAAGACCCACTAACCCATTCAAAAGGGTAAATTAGAACTTACAAAAATATGGGCCTTTCTGTATGTGATTTTTCATAGCTTTAGCTTGCTAAATGCAGAGCTAACTTGTGTGGAAACAGATTCTTTTGTTGATGGAGAGGGTCTAACTGGTGGTGGTGCTGCACATACTGGGATCACTGACCTAATTTGAACTGCTGGGGCTGTCCTTTGTGGATTGTACACTCCTCCTGTGAGTGTAAACCAACCCTTAATCGCAGGAATTGCAATTTTAGATGGAGTTATGAGTCCAGCAAGGCTGGGTGTTCTTGTATTTTCTGCTATTTGTTCAGCCATTGAAACGCTGGCCTTAGAACCCTCCATTCCAATAGGCTTCTTGATGAACTTTGATATCCCATTGGGCAATTCATCCTTGTCCCTTTCCACAATGGGTGACAATTCTTGGAGTTTAACTTGTGAATTCTTCATGATTTGTGTTGGGACGAGCTTTGGTTCTGTTTGATAGAAAGCTTGACAAGTTGTAGACAAACTTGGGGGTAAAATTTTTGACATTGTTCTGGATGGTGGTGGAGGGAGCAAAGATAGAAAGCTGTTCTGTTTTTCCCTAGATTTTTCCGAATTAGAATCTGAAAACAGATCCATTAGCCTCCATTGTTGTTGCTGTGTAGAACCAGAACTGTTCATAGAATTCTCTCTAAAAGTTCTCTGCATTCTTTTTCTGGGCTGATTCTGATCCCTTCTCCTGATTACTCTAATTTCATCTTTTCGTCCAAGATAGGATAGAACCCTACCAACTATTACTCGATCTTCGTTGTCGACTTCTTGTCTTGTCTGAGACACCGAATCCAAATTTGGGACTGCACAGAAGAGTCAATGCTTTTTTCAAAATTCAACAATGTAAAGAACCAAATGAAAAGAAATGGAAAAGAAAATATACTTGTTTTCAAAGAAGACCAGGCAGCAATTGCAGCATTCTTCTCAGCTTGCTTCTTTGTCTTGGCTGATTCACCTGTAAAACTCATACCAGCAAGCTCTACTGTACTAGTAAAAACTGGAACATGACCAGGGCCTGTTCTAATAGTAGTGTACAAGGGAAGATCCAGGCCAGCTCTGTGAGCAGTTTCCTGAAGGAGATTCTTATACACTCCGGTCTCGTCCTGAGGCAATATCGAAACAGATTGAAGACGTGAACATGCTGTAGGTAGATTGAAGCAAATTAACCATTTGAATCAGAAATGAACTTACAAGAACTCTTGCTGTTAAGGACCTTGAAGGACCTCTGGCAGAGAGGGCGTTGAGAGCCACTTCGGCCGCGGCGTGCTCGGCCTGCCGTAAAGTGGTGCAGTAAGTAGGACTTTCAAAAACTTCTCCATTGAAATTGACAGAAGCTTTGAATCTTGGAGCATGATCAGGCCCTTCTCTGATGCAGGCATATGAAGGGAGATTGAAGCAGCTTCTTTGAGCAAGTTCTTGTAGCTGATTCTTGTACATATCTGCCTAAAACAAACCAAACCCAACAAACAACTTGCATAAACCAACACATTCTTGAACAAGTAACAGAGAATTAACTTACTCACTTGAAGTGATTTGACTCTCCTACTTCTGCATAAGCAATGAGAGTTCTTGTGGAAGTATAGTAAAAGTCTTCAGTTTTAAATGTGTGTGAGAGAGTGTGAAAGAGACTTGCTGAAATGGAAAGCCTACTTTTCCAGCGGTGGGGAAACAATTAAGGTTGCGTTTGATTTGTCTTTCTATTTGAAATCATTTTTTTATTTTTTATTTATTTTTTTGAAGGATTATTTTAAGATTACACAGAATGCGATTGATTTGTTATTTCGAAAAATTGTTTCTCGAAACAAAAAATCAGAAAGAGCGTTTGGTTTAAAAATTTTAGAAATAGTTTTATGACATTTTTTTTAATTAATTTGATTATTTAATGAAACATATCAATTTTATGCTTATATATGATTATTTAGTTTTATGGGTAAATGGGGTAATTTTTTTTGTGATTTTATTAATCATTTTAATTTAAGAAATGTCTAAATTCATTTTAAAACACTCAAAAAGTCAAGAGTCATTTTGAGTTTTATGCTGCAAAAATGTTCTTGTTTTCAAAAACACATTTTTAAAAATAACATACCAAACACGTTTGGGGTGTTTTAGAAAATTGAAATTGAAAAATAGCTTTAAAATGACAAACCAAATGCACTCTACCTGTTTACACCTTTGTTAATAGATGATGAGGTGACATACAATTTGGCCATTAATTTGATATTAAGATCAATTACCAAATTACATGTCACCTCATCACATATCAAATTTTTTGTCAACAAAAATGTACATGTAGCAGAGTGGCAGGGAAATGCTCATCGGTAAATTTTATATTTTCTTGGCATCATTTGCATTAATAAAGCATCTCTCAAAGACTATTTATAAAGATCATCTTATACATACTAGATAGATCTTTAAATTTAAAGAGTAATTTTTTATGAACTCATAACAAATCTCTCTATTTTGATTATTTATTTTGTTTTTTAAATGAATATTTATTGATTTCTCTTCATCTCTTATTTAACATAATTTTGTATATGTTAACGATCAATCAATTCAAATGTGATTTGATTTGATTAATTTAAACAAAAATTCTAGGACCTTGTTTGGTTTGGATTAAAATTCAATTAAAATTTCAAGTCAAAATCAACAATTAATTTTAACCACACATTTGATAGGACCCACAACTTTTCAACCATATATTTCATCAACTTTTATCAAAATTGATTAAAAATCTGATTTTAATTTCTATCAAACAGGGGCTAGTTTGACATTGATGTGTTGTTAAAATGTGATTGAAGAGAGAATTGTTTATTTTTTAAACTGTTCAATGGTGTGTTGCCACGTGACAAAATGTAAATGATGGTGTCCATGTAGTATGATTGTAATTTATATTGTAGAGTATTGAAATTTGTAACTTATTAAATGCAATTATTATTAATTAAGAATATAGAGTGATTTGGTTCTTTAAATTTGAGGAGTCAAAACCACTTTTTAATGTAAGACTATCTTCAAAAGATTCTTTAAATACAAAATACTATTTAATTTAAAGAGTAAATGCTTAAAAATAAGTTCTTAACTTTTAAAATAGAGAGTAATATTGACTCATCAAATTTAGAGATTAAATGCATTATCTATTCTTAATGTATAATGATTGTATTTAGCAAATCACAAATTTAATCCTCTACTTAAACTATCAAATTTAAATTGATTGGTCATTGACAAATAAAAATTATTTTGAATAAAATATGAGAATAAATCAATAAATGTCTTTTTAAGAAAAACAAAATGAAAATCTAATATAGAAAACGTTGTTAGAGTGAATAAAAATGTAAATTTAAAGATATTTTCTTTAATACATAAGATGCTCTAAAAAGTTAAAATAGAGAGTATTTTATATTTAGAAAATCTTTTGAAAATGCTGGCAAAATTAAATTATGAGCATAAAAAATACAACCCTTTTTGATCCTTTGTCCAATGCAGCACAGGATGATATTTTAATTTTGTGATCCTCTCCAAATATCATTTTCAATCATTCTTAAAAAATAAAAATAAGAAAAATTATATCTATATTTACATATTTCTTCGTAACTTATGTGTGTATATATATATATATGCATGTGTTCAACAAAAATACAAACACTAATAAAAAAAAATCTTTATTTGTTACAATACAGTTTCACTCAATAAATTAATGACAAATTACAAGAACACCATGAAATTCGTCGAGTCAATTAAAGATTTTCGTCTTTTGACTTGCGTGCCATGCCGTGTCCTACCTAAATTCTAATAGTTTGGCCCTTGTTATAACAGAGATGTTCCCCTATGTATGTGTTACTGTAATTTATACTTCCCACAAATAGAATTATGTAAGTGGGATTAAGAATATAACAAAAGGAATTGCCAAAGAAAACAATTACAACTCTGCTAATTCAACAAACACTGAACAATTGGGATTAAGAAAGCAACCCTCATACAAAGCCACGTTTTTTCCTTAGGCAATGGCCAAAGCAAACACTCCATGCCCGTCAATCAAGTTACATAAATCACCACTAAACAGACTTTAACAAAGACCAACAAATGGATCTTAGCACTGACCATCTGTCGTTACAACTTAGTCTATGTTGGTCGGAGAGTGCTGCTGCTTCCTCCAGTTGGGTTCGATTCTCCCATTCTAGATGCCAAAGAAAGAACTTCAGGTGACATTTCCCAGCTTCCACTTTTCCTTCCCCTACTGGCTCGCCTGGGATGTATTCCAGCACGATCACCTGCATCTACAGTGTTCCTTATCTCTGGGGACATTTCGCCTAGTCCACGATCCTTGATGTTTAAGCCATCGTTGTCACTTAACTGCCCTTCGTGTTGATCCAAGAAAGCACCAACATCTCCCCACACTGCCTTCCTCCCCATCTCAATGTCCTCCACTGCTTTACCCATATTTGGACCAACAAAACCACCACCCACAGATCGAGCCGGCAAAGCAGGTTCCCTTGGTACCTTTGCCCTAAAATTGTTCTTAGATGGATGGACAGGGCCGCAAAATATTTCCTTGAAGTTCTGCACAACCCCTTTGTTATAGGGATTGGCACGCCGATCATACCGATTTCTAAAATTCTCGTAAGTAGTCTGCAAACAGCATGGAAACCTTTTTCCGTTGGTCGGAATAAAAGCATGATATTCTTACTGATAGACCTATATCAATATCAAAATTTCACATACAGGGTTGACGAGAAAGGTAAGCTCTTACCTGATCTGTACTGATGAGATACAAATGGAATGCAGTAAGACCACCAACAAACCAAACTGATATAAAGGTGTCGACAATTAGAACAATAGAAGCAGGGGTCTTGACCATTGCTTTCCATATCGATACGTCGTCAGTATCCATAATCCTTTTTATGTAAACCCAGCAGAAACTGAAAACATATATACAAAGAAGAGTCGTCGAGAAGACAAACATGAAGAAGAAACGGTAGTTCCTCTGCAACCAAAGTTGTTAAAGATTCAGAACATGTGTCCAGTTGTATTTATAAACCACATGACGTAACAAGACAACAGTGCCTAACTGTCTATAGTTATAGGCAATAGGTGGGAGATTCAGTTCAAGACAATGCGAAAAAGTAAACACCTTATGACAGATTTACCTAGAACATCATTCTAGATCACAATAAAATTCTGACCTTAAATTGTCAAGCAAAGAGTATCGGCAATTGTGTGCTTTCAAAAATAAAACCTACTGTTGATTTTCTTTACCAGAAGAAGGATTGACTTGGGATATGCAATGAACACAATGGAAAAATTGCACAAACCGGCACAATTTGATTACATTCCCTCCATCCAGAAATAAAGACCTAGTTTGACTGTTGCAGTCAACCAGACGAGTTATTTCATAGCCACGTTTTGTATAGATTTCTTTCAATTTTGGCTGAAAAGGTTTCCAAATAGTAGTATTTGATAAAAGAAATTTCTAACCATACCAGTATATTCTTTCACAAGAAACAACACACTGAAGTCATGGATTTAATGCGAAAGTCAAATCAAGTCAAGGAATTATGGATGCAATTAAGGATGCAGAGCCAATTAATTAAGAAATTGAAGAAGTAAAAAAATAATGCTATAGCAGGGTGTGAAGATGATGCTATAAAAAAAATAAAAGATAGACTAGAGCACAACTTTTCACATACCAACATCAATATTAATATTCAGAATCTCAAGCATAAAAGCATATTTGGAAATAGGGTTACGCCAATGCATCTAGTAAATCTTGATGCATTCCCAAAGTCAAATACATAGAATGCCTACTTATTCGCATGAAGTGCAAAGACCAACTACAAAATCAATAAATCACCACATATGATGCACCGACACGGGCACGTATATCCGATACGCAATTTTTCAAAAAAGTACTAACACGATATTTCGACACGTTGATTAAATTCTTTAAAATTCTTCATTTATATAATATAAATTTAATTTTATACTTTTTATTGTTAAAATCTTTTAAATATGAGTACATATTTGTTATTCACTAATAATTTTGAGTTAAAAATATATAATATTTTAATAAAAATGAAAAATGTTTATGGTAAGAGTGTTCGAGCAGTGTCGATATCGACACGTGTCGGACACGGGCACGCTATCCTAGTTAAAGTGACTTTTTTATAGAGATCACCACAAATTCAATGGCCAACCACTTGTTATATGTCCAATAAATTATATGATAACAAATTTGGGCAAGGCACGAAGGCCAACCTTAAAACCAAACTCCAAGCAAGCATATGTCAACACTGATAATTCATACTACTCTGCACTTCTTTCGAAGCAAATTTTATTGTCATTTATTTAAAATTTGTTCCACATCCAAGAAATCAGTAATGCATGTCAAATGTCCAAAATTGAGAAAGAAAAATTCAGTGTGCTGCTTTTGCTGAATTTGCTTCTCTTCTTTAGGCGATAATAAATTCGAGATTAGATATTGATGAAGTAGCAATGGAAAATAAAGTCATGTTGTATTACTTTCAACCTGGAAAAGATATCAATTTTAATGCTCTTGAGAGAATGCATTCTTACCAGTCCAATGCATTGCCCCACCCAAGGGCAGTGATGGTCAAATCGTTCGACACAGTTATTACATATTGAACAGTGAGAGCAGCGGGGAGGTCGATAAAGCATGCAGGTGTCGCAGTACTTAATCTTCACAGTAAAGCCATTGACCTCAACTTCCTTGATGCGAGGCAAGCGTAACTGTGGGGTTTGTGCTCCTGCACTTCCATTGTAACCTTCAGGTTCTGGCGGGTGAGCATTACGAGGAATTATACCTGGATCTCTTCCAGAAGTTAGTAGGAGAAGAACTAAATCCTGAAAATTCAACAGAGAATTTTTTAGTCAACATCAAATTAAGCTTCAAGATTCTTGTACATGCTACCTATTGATGACATTCTAAAGTCCACAAGAAACAATACAAGGACTGGAGTAAGGAAGCATGATCCTTTCTCATCTAAAACATCTTTTTGTTGGCCATTGAACCTCCAAATTAATCCATCAGTATCAAATACAATGTGGTGATAATTCCTAGCACCACCTACAAAATCTATTTTAATCAAACTTCATTGATAACTAAGCAAATGTGTCAACTAAATGGGTGTTTGGTGGGGATTAAAATTAGATTTTTAATAGATTGTGTTAGAAGTTTTTGAAATGTGTAGTTCAAAAGCAAGCTATGGGGCATGGAAGATGTGGTTAAAATTGATTGTTTGACTTTAACTTAAATTAAAATCTGATTTTAATTCAAAACAAACAGGGCATAAGTCTTAAAACATGATTGGCAGTGCTACATTTGTAATGCATAGAAAAGCTAACTAAATCATGTAATATACGAAGGAAAACCATACAACAATGAAGGTTATACTTGAAGGTCAACCTCCTGTTATAGATTTAACATACAACAAGCCAGTACAAAGGCAAACTGACAGCAACTACATGTCATGGCGATAATTTACCTTATCAAGCAAAGAACTTGGTTTTCCTTGGAATCTAAACAGATTGTTTTAATGAATAATACATCACAGCCTCCTTTCTTTTTCTTTTCTTTTTTTTTTTTTGTGGGGGGGGGTGGGGAGATAAGGCTCAATACCCATTTGAGGTTATTTTGGTGAAGTTCGATAAAACTCATTGTATTGCCACGTCTAAATGTAGGCAGTGTAGTGGCAACAAATATGGTGAAGCTCCTTTGAATATCAAAAAAGGAACTATAAGATCCGGTACTCATTAGANTTTTTTTTTTTTTGGGGGGGGGGGGCGCGGATAATAGGGAGGAAATGGGTGATAAATGAACAAAACCCAAGCTGTGGCTCACTCCATCTCTATTCCATCCAAATTTGCTTAAATATTAACTTCATCATTTAAAAGTGGTGAGTCAGTTGAATCAGGAATTTCATCAAAAAGTATACATGGACTCCAACAATCAGTATCGATGCCATAATTTGAAGCACATCATTCGCCAATATAAACAAAATCTAATTACTTCAGTTTGCTCAAATTTGTGTCCACCAATCCTCATTCCAGAGTTCTGTAGTTTTATAATTTATTCAATAAATTACAACATTTGGCATTCAAGAAGGATGTACTATGATAGAATGCAGATTATAGTAAACATAAAAAAGGTGGTTAGAAGTAGCTCGGACTAACACGTATCCCAAAACTCTAGGAACTAAAGGAGTGAAGAAGCAAAAGGCTTGCTTCCTCAGTGGGACATTTCAAATGGTAGATGTAATTTTTCTTAATCATACTTCCAGTATGAAAGTATGATTCGATGACCTCAAAATAAAGTATTCCGTGACCTTTGAATTAGAACTGCCTATACAAGGATGATAATTCAAAAAAATCTATAGGAAGTAGAAACGCTCAGCATAAGCTCACAAATGTGTTTTATTATAGCTTCGGATTTCCCAAGTAAATCATTGATTGAATTATATAGTTCAGTAACAGCTCTTCCTCGTGATTAACAAAACAAGGAAATATATTTGTTAACAGCTAAGTCTATAAGAAATATATAATTTGTTCCAAATTGTTGATTGAGGAACCTCTCCGAACGCACCTGAAGGCCTATTTAGGATGACAAAAGAATAAAGACAAGGAGAAGTTCATAATAAAAAATCACCCCACCATCTATATTAAGTAAAATGAAAAAGGAAAAGCCACCTTATGTTTTTCCAGCTCCCACCACAGCTCAAATCAACCTAACTGAAGGGTCAAGTTTTCAGCCTTGTCATTTCATTCCATCACTACGTAGCTGAGCTCCTCAATGAACGTGTTAGGCACTCTAAACTTGAATAGCACCTTAAATCGTGCCCCCCCACCCCCCATCCAAAAGAGAGATAAATTAAGTTTTCTGACACTGGTAAATTAAGGAATTTAAAGTTGAACTAGCGCAGCAACTACAGAAATGAAAAATCTAATAGACCAAAAAAATGTTGCCAGGAGAGAGAGAGAGAGAGAGAGAGAATTACGTAAAATGTGAAAACAACGGCGACAATTATAATTGATGCTCCCCAGTGGTGTGAATCATCCATCAGCTTTCTTGCAACGAAGATACAAAAAACAATAACAGGAGCGACAATCAGGAATATGGTGAGCCCCATTGACCTCGCATCTGGCCCAAATATAAACCTTCCATGAAGAAAAAATTTCTGCAACAAGATAAGCAAGCAAGCAACTAAAAATTTAGCAAAAAGCAACCACGTTACATATTCTCCAAAAATGACAGGAATTCAACATTTCCATAAATGATTAAATGAGCTTCCCAGCGGCTATTACACAGGAAAGGATATTCCTAATACCGGGAAAACGAGTGAATATCAATCTTAACTTCAATGCTAAACAACAAAGTTATTTAAAAGCAAACAAAGGCAATTGATTCAAGACAAGAATGTATACAAATAAACCCACCCAAATAACCATTTTTTAAGTACTTAAATACATAATTTGAGCCTAAAACTATCCCTTGTAGAAAAATTGACATACATTTCAACCGAAAAATGAGCACTAATTTACCAAACCCAATTTAACAACCTTAGAGGCTGGATTCACAGATGCAAGATGTACAAATATTATAATTTTAAACATCCCACGTTTATCCCGTTCTCACGTCTGATTTCACCAAGATATAATATTGCTTCAATAAACCCATACACATTGTAGAAAAAAAATAACTTTCTCCACGAAGAAAGTTCTACCACGCCAGAACTGGTTATTTTAAAATGAAACGAGAAAAAAAAAAATCAAGGCTTTGCCCAAATTTTTCCTTCTTTTTTGTTTTTCTTATATTAAACTTATATTACCCAATTCAAACTAGCAACACAAATTCCAATGAATGGGTAATTTTTAGAGCAAATTTTTTTTAAGATACCATAATAATCATCAAGTACAAAAGAAATTAGAAAAAGGAGCACTAACATTGCTTCCTTTCCAAGTCTGGTAAATCCGGAGGGCATCAGACCCATCTGTGGATCCGGATAGCGGATCGGGCCTCTTAGGAGGAGGAACCACGTACATCTCTCTCTATTTTCCTTCTACCTTAAGTTGAAATCTTTAATGCAAACCCCACTGTCAAAACTTTACACAAACAACTAATGCTACTATAATTACATACTGTTCGGCATATAACGAGTAGTTGCTGAAAATTTGAACTATCCGGCGAAAAAAATCAGCCGTTAAATGAGTTCCATTCCATTTCCGGCGACGGTTAAGAATCCACAAGAGGAAGAAGAAAGAAAGGGAATAAGGGATTCTTGCACAGTGGGTTTGTTCGTTGTGTGTTTTGCTTTTTACTCGACAGTGAGACTTGATGTGAGCGTGCACGCTTTACAGGATGGTCAAACTGACGTGGAGGATTTTCTGTGGATGGAACCTGTTTGGGAGTTGGCTGTGGACCCCCACTCTCCACTACTAGATCACTTTCCGTTCTGGGTTTTGCTAGAGGCCCTATCACTCCAGGTGTTGCTGTTCGTCCAAGGCCCACGTGCAATAGCAAAATCCTTCAGTTCTATAGTGAAATCGATCGGATCCAAGTTCTTGTTGTGGCCGCACTTCCATAGTTCCATTTAACGCCCGTTTGTTTACCATTATTTTACAATTCTTTTATTTTTTAAGTTCATTTTTAGTCTTAAATTTTCATAATAAAATATTTTGCATTTAAGTTTTGATTCTACAAAAAATCAAAAATCGCACATGTTGAAATCCAAGCTTGATGACTGAGAATAATCACGAACGTGATTTTTCGGTACCTAAAACAAAAGCGTCGATGTGTGTCATCGTCGCCCATCTGATACTTAAGTTAGAGAGAGAATAGAGAAATAAGATATATGCTGAAAATATATTTGAAAACGCACTTAAATAATGATCCAAGGTCCTATATTTATAGAGTTAGGAAGTGGTGCAATTCTAGTAGAACTTGATTTGCCACGTGTCCCTATCATTGGGACTATTGCATTGCAACTGTAGAATTATACGTAGCTTAATTAGGGGATCCCGCGATACAGACTCATGTTGGGCGTAGAAGTCTAAACTCTGAGCTATTTTTACAGGCGTAAGATTCCTAGAACGTTGCACAGGTCAATGCCAGAGAAAACTTTTTGAAATTGGCAAGGGGTATCCCCGAGGACAAGATAATCACAAAATAACGAGGACTCCATAGTAAGTTTATTATTTATGGTCCTCGGGATGCCCGAAGATCGCAACATGCTCGAGGACAATTGCCTCAAATTGAGGTGGTCAACTCCTCGAGACATTAGAGCTCGGGGTGACACGAGTGGCCATAACAGTGGCCCCCGTGCATCCATCCTTAGAGATCGAGCGCCTATGGTAGATGTACAAAAGTTCGAGTATCGTGTATTGAGCCCGGGGACTGATTGAGATTTATCCTTGAATGACTGCTCAGAGGTCGGCGTGAAAATAGGGTAGTTATCGAGAATCTTTGGATGATTGACACGTGTCAAGATCCGACGGTCTGGATTGTGACACTTGGTTTTTACGCCTATATATATACCCCTCCCACCCTTCATTTTTCACTTTTCACTTGCTGTAAAATTTCTTCTGCAAGGTCGAGCTAGAGCGCAGTCCTTAGGATCTTTTGGGCGTCGGGTAATCGTTAAGGTAAGGCTCGAGACTTTAAGTTATTTTCTTAGCTTTTATTGAAAGATGTCGAATAGTGAGGGTTCTGGTAGTTCGAGTAGTGGCGAGGATATGGGTACATCAATGATCCTCATAGCAGTTCATTTGGATGCTCGACCTAGGTACCATTGTAACGTTGAGTTTAAGTTCCTCGATGACCCCTGTAGGTTCAAAGAACATCTAGCTATGGCAGCAGCTCGAGAGTTCGGGCTAATGCCTATCTGCGACATTAGGTCGCCCTATCTCGAGGATAGAATGGTGAATGCTCGGGAGGGAGAGTTCGTTATTTTCAGGGACGCATTAAGAGCTGGGTTTAGGTGGCCTTTGCACGCATTTTTCCTAAGTTTTCTAGCCGAGCATTCCATGTGCTCGAGGCAGTTAGTGCCCAATGCTTGGAGGATACTCATTTATTTCTTCATATCATGTAGGTATTTGGGGATCGAGCCCTACGTCGACCTTAGTCGAATGGTATTTGAGCTAAAGTAGCTTCCTCAGTACACATGTTTTGCTTACTTGTCTACTCAATGGGGGTTTAGGGTCCCGAGCATGCCAGCTCGTTAAAAGGTTGGAAGGATAGGTGATTTTACGTAGTTATTTGAGATT
>CAIGRR010435159.1:0-18406 GCA_903798365.1 Fraxinus sp. 1973-6204 | reverse complement strand
TATGGGACTGTAATACCAACAATTTTAACTTACAATTATTAGGGGATGGATGTACTTCATTTGCCACATGAAAGGGGTTGGATTTTTATTGTGGACATCCAGCTGAAGGAAGTCTCCATAAGTAATCTATTTTATAAGGCATCCATCACCTTCTCGTCTGAAAACGTTTCACATGCGATCAATTATGTACTGAAATGTGTGAAGTAACTCTCTAGGAACTCTCCTTCATCATGTCACATTTGACTAAGCCTCATGGCTATGGCTTGTCCTATTCGACTTCCTGCGAATGCCTCTTATAGGGATTACTTTAACTACGACCAGCTATGGATTGAACCTAATGGCAATTTACTATACCATCACTTGGCTGATCCATCTAAAGTTAGATGGAAAACTTAACATTTAATGGCAAGACTGGACTTCTTTAATTGCATCTGTATCTATATTTATACAAATAGTACATCGGATCTCCCTTCTCCCTATATTTGTCCATGATTGGATGGGTGAACTTGTCTAGGATCAACTCGTCCTTGATTTTCCTATAGAATGGGAGGTGTTCATCATCGTCATCCTGCTCATACAACCTAGTAGGCCGCTCTTCATATTTATCATTTTAAGGAGTATTGTTGGAAGTGTTGAAGAGGCTTTCGACTTGTCGCCATCACATCAGTTATTCTTTGGATCCTAAGAGGTGACTTTTTCTAGAAACCTCTCCTTAGCAGGCCTACTCTTGAGATGCAATTTGAGCGGCCTTTTTAGTGTGCTATCACAAGTCTTCCATGCCTACACATTGGTGTTGTCAAGGAAAGCACTATTGGCAGGATTCGTTTCATTTTCTTCCAACTTCCCCTATACGCTTGTTTTTGTAGTATTTTCTAGTTTCGCTTATAGAAAAGCATTATTTGCCATCAGCACTTTCAAACTTTTGCCATCTTTTGAGTAGTTTTTGCAATAGATTTTTTTTGTAAGCGACAACACTGTGTCGGTAAAATGTGAGCCTACATTTCTACCGATGTTTCCTCTGTCCCTTAGGATTGACATCACTATTTGGTGGAAGTCGATGTCCTCTCTGACTTTTACCTCTGATACCTTTACCATTTCCAGTTTTCTTCAAGTGGACTCATGATCCTAAATTTTCAAAGAATTCGAACTTTTTTCTTACGTGATCAGATTTTGTGGTTTACTTTGCTCAAGTTTCCTAAAGATGATACCAATTTGTAGAAGATACAAATTGAACTAAAGGACTTTATTGATGAAAAACAATTACAATCAAAGATCAATGTAAAAACAATCAACAAATCCTCACCTAACTATGGTTTTCACCTCTTAAATTCACTAGTCTAGGTACTCCAACTAGAACAAGAGAAGAAATAGCTATTTGAGAGGGAGATAATTGAATTGATGCCTTTTTTTTCAAATGGAAATGAGGTATTTATAGATTTTCCTTCAAGCGTCAATATAATTTTGTCATTTTTGGAAAATGATAGGTGGCAGACCCTCATTGGCTATCGTGTATCTGATTCAGTTAAGAATTACTCTTCTTTCATCTTGCACGTGTGCTTCTAGTTGACAGCTTGTAGCCAACCTAGATATGGGGAATGATTCGCGACCTTTATGCAAGCCTTCTTCTTTTTGATTTCTTCGAATCATTTTATGCTTCGTCGACAATCTGCTTATGCTTGCGGGTTGTACTTAGGAGGTTAATACATGTTATATAAGTGTGGAAAAAGTTTGGGAAGGGATGTGATTAAGGGTGCGAAAAAAATGAATGAAAGTAAACTGGGCAGAAACAAAACTCAAGAACAGATTTTGTCCAATTTACCAGCTTTCATAGTATCAAACTTTAAGCGTTCACTAGTCACCTCTAATGCTTGAAAAAATGATTTGAATGAGTGTTAGGTCACTAGTGATACAATTAGATTATGTTTACATTCACCGGAATAGAAAAATACTGGGACTTATGGAGTTGTTTCGGCATACAGTTGATAACTTGAAGTTCTAATGTTATCAAGATTATTTTCGGCATTAAAGGTCGTAGTACGAGATCGTGTGTGTGTTAAGCTTGTCAATTCGGGGACCGTGTTTGATATTAGATAATAATACAGGTTATCTATGACTTTTAAATGAAAAGAGACTTGAATTACACCCAGTAGAAACCACAAACACAAAGGTGAAAGCTAAGTTTAAAATTATTTACAACAAAGATATAAAAATATAGTATTGGTTGAAATATTTTCTATTGATCATTGTCGCAACTTTTATATCACTTTGATAATGAACTTATTGTATATCTTATATTGTATATGACAGGAAGATGGTCCACTCGACTTTGTCGATATCATATTAGGCATTTGATTATGGATTATTGATATTACCTAGAGCTCAATCTGGTGCATAGTAGTCCAATGAGTGAAAATATTTCAAATGAAATTATCTCGAGTTTACATTGATGAATATTTGAATATAATGCATTTCCCGTATGATATTTTCAAAGGAAAAGGAATGGACACGTATTCACATTCATGGCATGCATGATTTTTACTTATTGGGCATTAGCTTGTGTATTTTTTCATTGTAGATGAGTTTGGTGAACTCAAAGGTCCATAGATGATATGGCTAACTTTTAAAGCACTTACATGATTTTGAGGGTCGATGTACATGGATGATGACACACAAGGTTTTTTGGTGGATTGTTGTTTTGGTCTTACAGTCTTTTATATTATATTTTTTAGAATACTGAATTGTATATATTAGTAAATACTTGTGTAGTCTTAATTAATATAAATTTGGTCGTATAACTCTTTTATCTTGATGTACTACATGAAGGTTACATGTGATACCGTGTCCAATGATGAATGTTATGTGGCATTCTATCAAGCTGTACGTACACAATCCCAGTACATACGGAAAGTCCTTTCATTTGTGCACTTATTAATGAGAATCTCATCATGTACGTTTCACTATCCCAATTCTGAGACACTCATGAAGGACCTCAAGCGGAGACTTGGAAATCCACTAATATCCCACCTAGTATACTTTTGGAAAATTTCGATTTGTATACTTTCTACTCTTTTGTATAATACCTAGTACATATTTTGTTGGGTTAAGTTGAAGTTTTCTGTGTGAGACATATTGCTTACTCTCATAACAAATTTTCAAACAGTAAATAAGTTTTCTATCTTAATAATTTGGTTTTCACCATAGTTTCTATCCATCTTTAATGATTTCTACGTAAATCCTTGTATTTTTGTTATTAACCTAGATTTCCTACAATCTATATTTAAGTGAATGTTAAATTTAGATGATCTCAAGGATGGATCTATAAATTTGTGTATATTTCAAAAATATCTATATGTGATAACTGTAATTTTACACTTATTAAGATCATCAAAATGTAACAAATTATGACAGAAATAATAGTAATACCAGAAAGCTGAAGAAACAAAAAGAACATAGGAAAATAGAGGAACAGGAGATCAACAAGTTTGATATTTCAACTGAGTTCTTATTACTTGATAAGAAACTTTAAAACAGAGAATGAAAGAAACTGAACGTGCTGGCTGCTTATTGCAGTAGCTTACAAGAGCTATTTATAGTGAGAAATTCTCCCAAAATTTCTCAACTAAACAAACTGAAAATTTAACGTGTTCCTATACTTATTCACCAAACAATAGACCAATTCCACTATAACTGACTCCTAAAATTATTGAAAAGCAATTGACTCATTCAACATTAGAAATGGCAGCAGTAAGTTGCACTAATTTGTAACACTCCCCCTTAGTGAAAACTTACTCTGAATTACACCAAGAGCTCTGTAAAACACTTCAAATTTAGCTTTGGTTAGTGCTTTAGTAAAGATATCAGCCACTTCGTCTTCAGTTCGTATCTTCTGTAGCTCAACGTCTTGAGTTAATACCTTCTCTTGAACAAAATGGAAATGAGTTTCAATGTGTTTTGTATGTGCATGAAACATTTGATTTCCAACAAGCTTTATTACACTTTCATTATCACAATAAATGGGAACTGAGTAGTTGAAAGTAGAAACCATTTCTTGAATGAGCCTCTTAAGCCAAAGAAATTCTTGAGTTGCCATAGTAGCTGCTACATACTCTGCTTCACAGCTTAAAAGAGCTACATTAGTTTGCTTTTTGCTATACCATGAAATTGCAGCTGAACCTATAGTAAAATAAAAACCTGTTGCAGAGCATCTGTCCCTCACATCGCCAGCCCAATCTGCATCTACAAAACCACTCAAGAAAAATGACATATGCTGATTGTACATCAATCCATAACTTAGCGTCCCTTTTACATAACGAAGAATTCTCTTTGCTGCAATTGAATGACCCTCACATGGATTTTCCATAAACTGTGAAATGACTCCAACAGAATATACAATATCAGGTCTTGTGATAGTTAAATAAAATAACTACCAACAGTTTTTCGAAAAGGTGTTGCATCTTCCAGTGGCTTTCCTTCATTTTTAGATAACTTCAGGCAATGTTCCATTGGAGTGGTCATTTCTTTGGACTCCCCCATACAAAAACGAGTTAATAATCTTGTTGCATATTCTTTTTGAGAGACAAAATAACCATATGATTTTTCAATTTCCAGGCCAAGAAAATAGCTAGCTTTACCTAAACTCTTCATTTCAAAACGAGTTGACAGGGCATCTTGAAGACGGGTTATTTCAACATTGTTATCTCCAGTAATGATCATATCATCCACATAAAGAAGCAACATGATGCACATTGTAGATGGTTTTCTAATAAATAAGCTTGGATCTGCATTAGAAGACTTAAACCCAAAAAAATCAAGATATTGAGCAATCTTACCGTACCAAGCACATGGAGCTTGCTTAAAGCCATACAAGGCCTTCTTGAGCCGGCACACATGACTAGGAGATTCCTTAGAGATAAATCCTTGTGGCTGCTTCATAAAGATATCACGATCTAGCTCTCCATATAGGAATGCATTCTTCACGTCTAGTTGCCATAATTTCCAACCTTTGTAAGCAACCAATGAAATAATTGTTCGAACTTTCACTATTCTAGCAACAGAGCTGAAAGTCTCTTCATAGTCTAGTCCATATTGTTGAGAGAAACCACAAGCAACAAGACGAACTTTATACCTGTCGATAGTACCATCAGCCCTTTTCTTCAATTTGTAAACCCATTTACAAGTAACTAATTCAACATTCTTTGGCTTCAGAACAAGCTCCCATGTGCAGTTCTTGTTTTGAGCTGATATTTCCTCCCTCATTGCTTCTTCCCATTTAGAATTACCTTTAGCTTCATTGTAAGACTTGGGTTCATTATCAAATGAATCTTCTGTCAGAAAACAGGACACAACAGAGCAATGACTTAACTCAACTTCATAGTCAGTTAAATAATTAGGTTGCTTTCTTTGTCTAGAGGACCTCTAAATAGCAGTCCCTATAATCTCATCTTCCTGAATATTTGCTCCAAAAGGAGTAGTATTGTTTTCCCTTTCGCTAGATGCATCATCACCAAAGAAAGGCAAAAGATCAGTTGTACCTCTATTTGTGTCTGCATTAATTTGATGTGATGAAACTTTGTCAAAACACCACATCACGAGAAACAACAACTTTCTTTGTTTTTGGGTCCATACATTTCCATCCTTTCCTATAAGTGTCATAACCAACAAAAATACAACGCCTTGCCCTTGGCTTAAGTTTAGTCCGATTAGTTTTGAAACATGGACGTACAAAACTGAGCCAAAGACTCGAAAGTAACTCACATTGGGTTTGTGGTGGTATAGTGCTTCAAAGGGAGATGATTCTGTCCCTGGCCACGGAGGTAGATGATTTATGACATGACAAGCTGATTGAATAGATGCTACCCATAGCTCTCTAGGAAGGTTCTTTGCATGCAACCATGACAAGCACATGGATGTGAGATGTGCCAACTTGCGCTCAGCAAATCCATTTTGCTATGGAGTTTCTGGACAAGTCATTTGACGCCAAATGCCATGTTCTCTGAAATAATTTAGGAAATGATCAGACATGTATTCTCCTCCATTGTCTGTGCGTAGACACTTTATAGGCATCCCAAATTCTTTCTCCACCTGCTCCTTGAACTGAATAAACTTGGAGAAAGTTTCACTTTTGTGTTCCAAGAAAAATACCCAAGGGAACCGAGAAAAATCATCCACAAGAACAATTACATAATGAAAACCATTGTAACTGGGTATTCTAGTTGGCCCCATCAGATCTGAATGTACCAGCTATAGTGCAGCAGTAGCTCTATTCTTCGAATACGAGAAAAGAAGACGATGTGATTTTTCATATTGGCAACCAGGACAAACCACATCTTGATGAATTTCTTTAAAGAGAGGAACTCCATCAAGAAGTTTCTTTATATAGATTTTCTGTAGCAATGGATAACTAACATGGCCTAACCGAGCATGCCAAAGTGTCGCACTTGCATTCTGACCTGTCTTTTCCACATATACATCACTTGCAGACAATACATATAGTGGATCTTTTCTTTTTCTAGCAAATAAAACATCAGCTTGAAAGTGTTTATGTTGGAAATAATTTTCACATCATCGGGACCAAAAAGAACATACATCCCATAATCAGCAATATGAGAAACTGAAGCGAGATTCTTCCTTAAGCCTGGAACATGATAAACATCTTCGAGAGAAACGCTACCAACATTAGAAATATCTTTCTTGACATTGAAATGTCCTTTCACGACAGGATGTAATGAATTATCAGCCGTAACAATAGCTCTTTTTCCATAATACAGACGAACATCATAGAGTAAAGAATCATTTCCCGTTGCATGATGAGAGCAACCAAAATCAACAATCCAATCCTTGCTATATTCTATGGAAGCATTAGTATACGGTTCTGCATTGGTTTGTTGCACAACAGAATTCACAATAATAGGTTGATCAACAGCTTCAATGGATAAGCATTGCTCTCACTTGAGTTGTTCAAACTCACTAGTTTCATGTGCGACATTTGCTCCTGTGAGATTTACACGACATTTTTGTTTAATATTACCTGATTTTCGTCATTGATTACACACCACCTTCACACGACAATTGCGCTTTAAGTGTCCCAGCTTTCCACACCTATAACAGCTTTTTGAATTGCCTCTGGATTGCCTTTCAGTTTTGGATTGCTCGCTGTCACCTGAAGGATGCTTGGAGAAATAGTTGCTTCTTGCTTTGTCTTTTGTATAAAGAGCATCTTCCATTTATGATGGAGATTGCTTGTTGCTGCTACCCATTTGTTTCACCAATGCTTCTTGATTTGAGAGCAGATTCTCCAACTCAATGATGGTGGGTTGATTTGCTCACCCTTGTATCGAAAAGATAAAGGGCATAAACTCTTTTCGCAGTCCACGAATGAGATAACGACACAAACGAGCATCACTTACAGGTTCCTCTGTATCCAATTCTGAAATATCAGAACACAAGGTTTTAAGTTTCAAAAAATATTCTGAAATAAAAAATTTACCTTGAGTCATCCCAGCAAGTTCATTCTCTAAAAACTGCAGCCTCATCATGTTCTTTTGAGTGAACAGCTTCTCAAGTGTCTTCCATACTTTCTTTGGCGACTTCTCATCACGAAGATGCTTGATGTACTCCTTACTGATCGATGTTCGCAAAGAAAATAAAGCTTTGCCACACTTTATCTTCCATTTCCTCCTCAACTCGACATTCTGTGGCATATCTTCTAGAATTACATCATCCCTAGAAATAAGTTCCCTCAAATCCTGCCCTTGTAGATAAGCTTCCATGCATAGCTTCCAATAATTATAATTGTTACCAACAAGTTTGTCTATTTCAATTGAGTTCTTATTACTTGAAAAAAAAACTTAAAAACAAAGAATGAAAGAAACTGAACGTGATGGCTGCTAATTGCAGTAGCTTACAAGAGCTATTTATAGTGAGAAATTCTCCCAAAATTTCTCAACTAAACAAACTTAAAATTTAATGTGTTCCTAAACTTATTCACCAAACAAGAGACCAATTCCACTATAACCAACTCCTAAAATTATTGAAAAACAATTGACTCATTCAACATTAGAAATGGCAGCAGTAAGTTGCACTAATTTGTAACACAAAAGTGGACGTTTGGGAGCATTTTTATTGAATTTATACTTAATTTTATTTGTATATTGATTGTTTTTAGGAGAAAGTCGATGTTTTATAGGGAAAATGAGCAAA
The DNA here is from genome assembly GCA_903798365.1 of Fraxinus sp. 1973-6204. Taxonomy (NCBI): domain Eukaryota; kingdom Viridiplantae; phylum Streptophyta; class Magnoliopsida; order Lamiales; family Oleaceae; genus Fraxinus; species Fraxinus sp. 1973-6204. Next base: position 10,207 of record CAIGRR010435159.1, on the reverse strand, counting down.
AAGTAGATATATGAAAATGACTTAAATTGAACAAATTATGGAAGATGGAACCCAAGCTTTAAGATTTGGAATATGAAGGACTTCCAACACAATTAGGAAAGGACCTGATATGCATAGATAAGAGAATACTGAGACTGCAAGGAAAAAACTTGCAATTCCTACAGGTGCATAAATAATACCATGAGATGCTACTATTATACATGTGCATAGCTATTATTATACATGTGTGATTCATGATGTTACTAAGCAACAAATATTTTGTTCCCTTTTCCAAGTTGGATGCTTCTTGGAAAGCAACTGAAACAAGATTTTAGCCTATATACTATGGAGGTAATTTCATTAATCTTCATCTTGAAACTAGGAGAAGAGAGCTACAAAGAGAAAAAAAAAATACAAAACACATAATACTGTCAAGATTTAGGGCTCGAGATTGAAGATTTCAAGTAAGAAGATAGAGATTTCTTGGAAGCTCTATTGAATGAATTCAAAAGAAACGAAAATTCATCTTTAACATTCTCTTTTGTAATTTGATATTTGGGTTATGAATACTAATTGAATGTGTTTTTGTATTATTAACATGATAGGTTAAACACTTTGTGTCTAGGGTTATGATGTAAATCATTCATGATGTGTTTAATTCAAAGACTTCTTTTAATTCTCAATTTGTGTTTGATTGATTTATGTGAATGCTTTAATTAATGTTTGAAAGAATAATCAACCTTTAAGCATATTTTTACTTTCTGGAGGTTCAAAGTAGTTGTTGTTTTTAACTGGTAATAAACATAAATTTGTAGACATTAGAGATAATTGCTTGTGTTTTGCGCAATCCATTTTAATGATCTAGCAAATAATGTATTTTTAAATAATCAGATTCGAGATAGGAATATTTTGACTCGCATATAAAAATAAGTTTAACTCTACTCGAAAGAGATTGTTATATAACATATGATTATTGATTGTCAATCTAAGCATAAATTGTATTAAAAAGATAAAAGTTGAGAATTATGATGGATACTAACGGCGAAGTCGAATTCCTAGCAAACTCTTCTAGATCAATCTCTTTTCTCTTAGTTTTCTTTTGTATTTAGATGGTTAGTAGTAATATAATTACTTAGAATCATAGCTATTCAAGTTCAACTACTAATTGTTTGTTTTTCATTTTTAAGCTCGAAGTTGGGTTTTTTTCTTTGATACCCAACAAGTTCAGGCTATGATGTTCGTATAGTTAAATGTTTAATTTCATAGGCTTCAACCTAGGATTGAAATAGGTGATTAATACCACGAGATGGGATCCAAAATTAGGAGCTAAATCCAATCACTTTGTGATGGCCCATTTATTGTTACCCTAATTCTTTCCCTAAACCTATATATGGCTTGTATTATTTGCTTGTCAAAATCGTGGCACACTTTAGTTGCTATCGAAATAAAAACAGACAGCCATTTTCTTGTTCATTGTGAGCTTTTGTTTTGATGTCTTCCTTCTTTCTCCTTCTTTGTGAGTTGTAGCCATTGTCACATTCCTTTGTGGGACAAGCTTTTGTGGAATTAAGTCCTTTGTGAGCTAGGAAACAAGAGGCAACATAAGTATTTTGGGTTTGAGTTTCAACTATTGGAGTAACCTCGTAGTCGATCAAATTGAGTCTGCTTTGCATCGTTATTAAAGATCATTTGGGACACTTTGATCGATAATTCGTATCAGAGCGAAGCTTTGTACAAAGCAGCAGAAAACATATTGAAAATAGTTGAAATTCATGAACCTATATCTACCATACCATTTTTTGGCCAATCCAGAAGTCAGGAGGAAAAACAAAGACCATATTTCGACTCTAGACGATGAGGTGCACCTTCTTGATCGGTGTATCGAGGCAAACAGATGGCGGTGCGTAAAGTCCATGTGCAAAAATAGCGGCCATACGTGAGTGCACTTGGGATGAAATCCACTAACGATCTTTGAAGATCGAATCTTCCTGGATGTTCGGTAGACCTATAGGTGGTGTTTGTTTTATATTGTGAGCAATACATTGATTTTGGATAGTTTTTCCCTTGGTTGTTCAGTTATCGATTCTTGTTGCTTCATTGCCTAAATTGTTGAAAGTTTTAGGGCGAATAGTGGTGGTCCTAAAGTTATAAGTTTGCATCTCTCATTAAAATTTGCATATTGGTGTGCTCGGTATCGTGTTCTTTCTCTATTATTATTGCATTTAAAGATATCGTTTGGGGTAGCCATTTACTTTTTGCATTAGAAGTCATCGTGTAAAGTGAGATTAGGTTTGGGGTTATCGAGTGAGGCAACCATTCCCTGTTGCTAGACCTAGGTTACTATTTGCTAATTCATGTTCTAAATTTTTCGTGAATTTTATATATTAATTTCTATGTGAACTTAATATATTGTGCTTTGGGTTTTTTTATTTTTTTTTATTTTGTTGCATTGATTATTATATAAGAATTATCACATAGATTTTGCCCGTTTGACCATTCCCTTGATTTAAGATCGCGGATCTCACGAAACTCTGAGAATATAGAATGGTATATATTGTGACATTATAAAAGTTTGATGGGCTATTCAATTGATTCGTGCCTCTACTTTTCTTGTGGTTGTCGTTTGTTTCAACTCTATGTTTTGTGCATTTTTTGGGTAAAAATGAACACACGTTTTGAGTTGGGTATTTTTTATGGCAAAGGTGATTTTTTAGCTTAGCAACAAAAAAATGAAAAGTATTCTTATTCAACAAAAAGTTTCTAAAGCAATGTATAGCAACTTTCTTGCAACTTTGATTGAAGATGAGAAAAAGGAAAGGGGTGAATTGGTTTTTACTTTTATTATTATTCGCTTTTCTGATATGGATCTAAGAAAAGTTGATAAACACGATTTTACACAAAAGCTTTGGAGGAAGTTCGAGGATATTTATTTATTAAAATTCACTCCAAATTTTCTTTTTCTGTTTAAATTTTTTTTCAGTTTCAAAATTGACTATAAAGATTTGGATAACAATCTGGATGCTTTTAACAAATTTGTTCAAAATATTTCTAATAGTGGACAAAAAGTGTCTAGGCAATATAAGGCTATTATCTTGTTGAATGCTATCTCTGATGCTTATAAAAATGTGAAAAATGTTATTAAGTATGAGAGGGACATTTTAACACCTGATAATGTCATTGACTCTTTAAGAAGTAAGGATGTGAAGTTGAGAGCTAAAAAATAAGGAAGAAGTAGTGATGAGGTTCACATGATGAGAAGTAGACCTCAAGCTTGGCATGGTGGGAATCGAAAAAATTAAGATAGTGGTGACTCAAGTGATGAGGGTAGTAAAGAGAAGGGTAGAAGTTGGGACATGTCAAAGTCAAGAGCGATTGATAAGTGATGTTATAGCTACGGTAAGTGTGGATACATTATAAGAGATTGTCTTAAAAAGAAAAAAAAGTAGAACAAGAAGGTGAGAGGTGAGGTGAACGTTGCCACTAGGTCTAGTTATAACCCGAATGAGGTTTATCGATAATAAACTCTCCCGTGGTTACTTTTTCATTTGTATCTATGTAAATTTCCATTTACAAGAATGAATTTTGGTGCATGGTTTATGTTACATTATTTTTGGTGTGTACATTTAAATAACTTTAAAAGTGATCATGTTAATATGTGTATCGTGTTGCGTGCATAGTAGTCGGGTTTTCTATCGTTAGGTTGACACTAGGTGTGTTTTCACTTTAGTAGGTGCATTTGCATAAATTTGTTAACTGGTAATATGGAATATAGACTCCTGAGGGTGCATTGGTAACATATACAAGAGAAATGGCATTTGGATCACAATAGATGATGTGATTAAATGTTTGGAATCCTCTATCTGTTAGAATGTTGAACGGGTAGAGTGAGAGAGTAACACTCATATCATCTCTATTAGGTAGAGACCCATTATTTACCTAAATAGATAGACGTGAGGTAGTGATAGAGAAATAACCCATTGACTCAAGATCTTTAGTAGTTTATTAGTTAGACATGAGGATTGACCAATCTTGTAACCATTGCTGTCAATGAGAAGAAAGATGTGTTCTCGAGATAAGAGCTACACGGAATAGGGTAGAATAATTGTGGTGGGATCTTCTCTTGGGTTAATTTATGCATTGGTTGTATATATTGATCATTTATTTGATTAACTTGGTGCCATTTTGATGTTCTCTTGTGTGTTAACCATGTTATAAAGTTTTGTGTATTATCATATGGTGTGTTTTCATTGCTTATTTTATAAATTGATTGAACACTGCATATATCTGATTGTACTTGAGCTTGACTTTAGCTCTTTGGTGAGTACATGTAGCAGGTATAGTATATATTTCGGGTCCAAGATATTGGTAAGGTTTGTAATTTTCAATTTTATTGGAAACCTTGATTAGTCAATTGCTAACTTGGTTTTGTTTGCTTGCAGGTTTGTTGGGTATAAATGCGGAGATTTGTTAGGTTTTTTGTCGATACCCAATTAGTTCGGGCTCTGATATTTGTATCGGTAAATGTTTAATTTAATAGGCTCCTGCCCAGTGTTTTGTGAGTAATACCACAAGATGCGACCTAAAATTAGGAGCTAAACCTAATTACTAGTGATAGCCCGTTAGTACTTTGTTTGGCCCATTTGTTGTTATGCTAATTCTAGCCCTAAACCTATATATAGAGTATAGACTGCCCCCTTGCTTATCAAAATTGTGGCACACATTAGTTGCAATAGAGAGAAAAAGAGGCTTTTCTTGTTTTTTGTGAGCTTTTTCTTGGTGTCTTCCTTGAAAGCCCAAGATTGGCTAACCAGAGAGGGAGTGAATTGGTTATTAAATCTTTTTCATTAATAACTCAAGTGTTAATAAAATAAGCGAGCAAATTAAAGAAGACAACTAAAAACAAATAAGCAAGTAAGTGAAACAACGTAATTTGCACAAAGTAAAAGCGTTAAGTAAAAGGGATAGAGAGTGCAGACGTTATAGTTATGGAGGTTCGATCCAATGCAATGATCTACGTCCTCCGTTACCAAGCTCTCCGACATGAGCAAGGCCTTTTTCACTTTTTTGATTGACTTATGGTGCAATCCAACCCTTTACAATGCTTCCGATGACTTAAAATTAAGGAGCAATGATCCTTTTACAACGTTGAGCTTTTCGGGACCTCAACACGACCCACAATTCAAAATGAGTTTACAAGTGAAATTTCCTCTTCTTAGTAAATGATAAATATAAGGTTAAGTATAAGAAGAGAAGTAGGAAAACACTTTAATAAATAGCAATGAATGAAACTCAAGTGTTTGGTATAAATCTTTGATGTATAGAGTGTTTTTCAAGAATTAAGTTTGATCAAAGATNATGATAAATATAAGGTTAAGTATAAGAAGAGAAGTAGGCAAACACTTTAATGGATAGCAATGAATGAAGCTCAAGAGTTAGGTGTGTGAATCTTTGATATATAAAATGATTTTCAAGAATTAATCTTGATCAAAGATTTTTCAAGAGCAAAATGATTTGATAATAAATGATATGAGAGATCAATATTAGCTCAAGGAATATCAAATTGAATGTTCAAAAGTTATTTTTCAAATGGTAGGTGAGTTGATTTTTATAGCAGTTGAAAATCGCCAAATTTTCTGCCCAATCGGACGACCATCCGGACGTCCGGTTCGAAACTAGATGACCCAAACTAGCCGTTGAAGACCTCTGTTAGAGTGGTCAAAAAATCGACTATTGCGGCGAACCGGACGTCCGATTCGCTATCCGAACGTCCGGATGACTAGAGATGGTCTGGTTCAATTTTCTTGTTTTGTTTGCAATCAATAATTATTTTGTATGATGTTTTTACTCTATTTTTCAAAGTAAGTTAGTTTTGATAATTTTCAAAAATAGGTTGAAAAATTTCCCTTTAAAAAATAATTTTGTGCAAACATTTTCATGACGTAAATTTTTTGTTGCACGAGAACACCATTACTTGAGTTTACAAAGTATCATCGCCAAGAATTAAAGTGCTTTAACTTTACAACCAAGCCAAAAGAAATTTAGTTTCAAAGTCTTCGATTAATTTAATGCGAGTGTCGCAAAGCTTGTCTCCATGGGTGCTCGATTGATCTTCATTTGGGATTCCTTGATTGATAGCTTCTCGCTCAATGATTTTAACTTAAGTTTTGCCAACAAGTAATCAATTTAAAGATTGAATTAGAGATAAACATAATTTTTTTGTCATAATCAAAACATACGATTTGACCATAGGTCAACAATTTTCCCCTTTTTGATTATGATGAACAATAGATGATTTGTAATAGAAATAATACTTCATATAATTTACACAATTCAAACATTTACAGTTTTGTTCCCCCTATGTTTTATAGATCAAGAATTCATCATTTCTTATTCACATTAAGCATGCAAATCATCGTTGAAATCATGGAGAATATAATTCAAACCATCGTTATGCAAATCATCAAATCATCTCATATGTTTCCCCCCTTTTGGCATAAACAAAAAGAATAGAGCATAGAGAAGTATAAGCAAAACATAACGGAATGAAATCTTAAAAGCATGGAGAATATAATTCAAACCGAAATATTCAACAACATGAGATAAATGTAGAGAAAAAATATCCAAAGTAAAAACAAAGAAGGATAAATGAATGATAACCCGAAAACGATCAAGAACTAAGACTATGGAGGAGGAGGAGGAGGAGGAAACTGGGCATAGAAGGCATTTCGCTGAGCTTGAATGGCTTCTTGTTGAGCGAGCACTCGATGAAGCATTCCGCCAAGACCATCAACCGCGGATGCAAGAGAATCAATGTGACCATTCAACATGTTATAGTGATCCTCAGTGAATGTGAAGCCACCGGACGAAAAATGAGTAGAGTCAATGGACCTGAGGTGGGGTCAAACCCTTTCATGTGTACCACCCATTGACCGTGTTCTTTTACTATTCTCATGTGTTTAAGTGTTTGAATGTTGATGGTGTCGGTGGGTTTAGGTGAGATGTGTGCTTCATCATCTAATGGAATGTGAAAATGTTTGAAAACTTTGGTAAGAAGCATGCCATANGACCGTGTTCTTTTACTATTTTCATGTGTTTAAGTGTTTGAATGTTGATGGTGTCGGTGGGTTTTGGCGAGATGTATGCTTCATCATCTAATGCAACATGAAAAATGTTTGAAAACTTTAGTAAGAAGCATGCCATATGGTAGGGCCTTGATAGCTCATGTGGAGTGCAAAAGTTTCATAAGGCCTATTGCAATGGTTGGAAAATTAAGTTTCCTAGTCCGATAAGAAGGGAATCGAGAAGGAAGAGATCAAAAGAGCTGACTTCATCTCAATGGCCTTTTCGGGGAAGAATAACATTTGCAATAATGTTGTTTAATACCTTGCATGGAAGAGATAATTGATGTGCACTAACTTTCGTGATATTTTCAAAATTCTTCCCTGTGACATGACGACAAGCCTCGGTAGGGACATAACCGTCGAGCTCATGATGAGTTTTGTGTAAAAAGATTTGAGTGCTACATTCTTCAAGTTCCAAGAGGTCACGAATGAGTACTCAGTTTATAACAATACGTTTATTTTTAATTAAACAAGAAATTTCATTTGAATGTGAAATTGCATATGACGTGAGTATGCATTCTCTTCTAATGTGGCAATTGAAATCCAACCTATGTTTTCAAAAATTTCCTCAATATGAAATGCATGTGCTTCAATAGTAAAATCGGTAAAATCAATGTTCTTACCAATTAGAATGGGTGATTTTACAAAATGGTTAACCAACACCTCGGGTTCCAAATCCATCTCTACGTCGGAAGAAGGTAGAGGAGAGCGTCGTACCGTGCTCTTGAGGCATTTTTCCTTACTTCTAGAGCTTTCCATGAGTGAGAAATGAAGGTGTGTGTTGTCTATCTAGGGCTCGAACATTTGGGTGAAAATGAAGATTTGGATATGAAAAGTGAGATTTTGTGAAAAACTAAGATGTAAAAGTGATGGGTTTTGTGAAAAATAGGTGTAATTGAAGCTTTGAGGTGTGAAAATGGTTCATGGAGAAGAGAATTAGGAATATAAATTGTGGAAGAAGGTGAAAGAATGAAGAAAAAATGGAGCTGAATCGTGATTTAAAATCGCACAGGGGCTGAACCGGACGTCTGGTTTTGATCCAGACGTCCGTTTCCTCATCCGGATCACCTAAAATTGGAAATGAAGCATATACAAAGAACATATAAGAGTACATAATTTTAATCATACACTTCATTTTCATCGATTATGCCTAAACCTCTTCTAATGAAGGTAAAACGGTCGAGTGCAAGAGGTTTGGTGAAGATGTCGGCCAATTGATTTTCAATATCGACAAACTCTAACGTGATGTCACCCTTCTGAACATGATCTCTGAGAAAATGATGTCTAATTTCAATATGCTTAGTTCAAGAGTACAAAATGGGATTTTTGGACAAGTTGATTGCACTAGTGTTATCACACATAATAGGAATATGATCGTAACATAAATGAAAATCATTAAGAGTTTGTTTCATCCATAGCACTTGTGCACAACAACTTTCGGCTGAGATATATTTGGCCTCGGCCGTACATAATGCCACAAAATTCTGTTTCTTGCTAAACCACAATACTAGAGCAAAACCAAGAAAGTGACAAGCCCCGCTAGTGCTTTTTCGATCAATTTGATATCCGCCCCAATCGGCATCCGAATAGCTAAGTAGGTCAATGTGAGTATTTTTAGGATACGAAAGTCCTAAGGTCCGAATCCCACTAAGATACCTAAATATTCTTTTTAGGGCTTTAAGATGGGCTTTCTTAGGATTTGATTGAAATCGAGCACATAAGCATACACTAAACATAGTATCGAGTCTACTAGCGATTAAGTAAAGAAAGGATCCAATCATATCTCAATATTTAGTGATGTCAACAGAAATACTATGATCGCCTCTTCAAGCTTTATGGATGTGCTCATCGTAGTATTCATTGGCTTTAAATCATTCACATCGAACCTCTTCAACATGTCTAATATGTACTTACTTTGATTTATGAATATGCCATCACGTGTTTGTTTAATTTGAAAGTCCGAGAATGAACTTAAGTTCTCCCATTATGCTCATTTCAAATTCTATGCTCATGGTTTTCGAAAATTCTTCACAAAGATGAATATTTGTCGTCCCAAAAATAATGTTATCTACATAAATTTGAACAATAAGTATATCTTCTTTATAATTTTTAATAAAAATAGTAGTATCCGCCTCTCCAATTGAGAAATCATTTGAGAGTAGAAATTTGGTTAACCGTTCATACCAAGCTCTAGGAGCTTGTTTTAGACTTTAAAGAGCTTTTCTTAGTTTTATAAACATGATTTGGAAAACTGTGATTTGTAAAGTCGGGTGGTTGTTCGACAAACACTTCTTCTTTAATAAATCCATTTAAAAATACACTTTTAACATCTATTTGATAAAGAGTAAAATTTTTATATCATTCAAATTCAAGAAGCATGAGGATAGATTCTAAACTAGCAACTGGTGCAAATGTTCCATCATAATCAACGCCTTCTTCTTGATTGTAACCTTGGGCACTAATCTAGTCTTGTTACGCATAATAATCCCATTTTCATCTCATTTGCTTCTAAAGACCCATTTAGTACCAATTACGGTTTGATTATTTGGTCTAGCAACTAAATCCCCAAACATGGTTTCTTTCGAATTGATTTAGTTCTTCTTGCATTGCTAGAATCCAAAACTCATCAAACTCGGCTTCTTTAAAATTTTTAGGTTCAATTTGTAAGATGAATGCACAACTACCAAGATGATTTTTAAAAGAAGTTCGAGTAGTGATACATTTTGATGGATTAGAAGTGTCAAGACGGACGGGCCTGTCAGACTTGTGAAAATCGGCCCGGATCGACTCGAGACCGCGGGCCGACCCGTGACCCAAGTGGGCAGTTCACGGGTCAAGGAGGTGCAACCCGCGAGTTGCACCTTCACGGCCGTGGCCCGTGAAAAAAAATTAAATATTATAGTTAAGTATGTGCTAACCTAGTTGGGATGTACTTAAACTATAAATTATAGTAAAAGTAGGTACCAACCTAGTGGGGATGTATTTATTATGCTATAAATATTTGATAATAGTAATTAGAAATGCATTTAGTTGTGATTTGTTTAAGTTAAATTTAACTTTGCAAAGTTATAAATAATTCATGTAACATTAAATTTAAATTCTATGTA
>CAIGRR010435020.1:0-15444 GCA_903798365.1 Fraxinus sp. 1973-6204 | reverse complement strand
AGTCATATTCTGGAAACTTATTTATTGCAACAATTTTTAATTTAGTTCCAACAGTAAGAACCCACAACTAATTCACCAGAAATCAACAGAAGAAGTCCCAAAAAGATATTAACATAAATCAACTAATATATACACTTGCTTCATTTGTCTTACTGGTCACAGACACAATACAATCCACTACTATTTTCCAGGTTGTTCAATGTGGTCAAGTGTTACTGTTGATGATTTGGGTCTCCATGGAAAAATTCTAGATTTGGGATGAGATCGATTATGCGATTGAGAGATGAATTGAAAAATTCTAGATTTGGGATGTGAACGATTATGAGGTTGAGAGAAAATATGAGGCTCCATTGGCACAATCAATGGTGGGTGGCTGGTGTGGCGATGGCATCGGCGTTGTGTTTTATGTTTAAAAAAAAAAAAAGTGAAATTACCATTTTGTCCTTTTAAACATAGTCAAAATTATGATCATGATCATTTCTCTAGTCAACCACCAGTTAAACCAACAAATTCCATTCATTGGACTCCAAGTGTGGATTTTTGAAAGGTTTGACAAAGTCTGTAACTAAATGAAAGATTTGGTACCGTGACTATAAATTTTTCTTTCTTTTATTTTTTGTTCAGGACATTTCGAACTCAAACTAAAAACCTTGTCCTTGAAGTAAATTATTTAGGGATGACAAAAAACTCGTCATATTCGATAGCCACAAGTCACAAGGCAAGACGAGATGGGATCGTTGCCCAGAGATGGGGATGGGGTGGGTAAGGAGAACATGTTCCCGTTTGGTTTAAAGTTCATTTCAACGACAAGTTTTTTATCACATAAAAAAATAAGGAAAAGAAAAAAAAATCTTCTTTTCTAAAGGAAACGTATTTTTCTACAATTTTTTTTTTTTAAAAAAAGTAATAATTTTCACCAACTAAGAATCATCACCATTGAAATACATGACTATTACAAAATGTGTGGATTATAAGTAAAAGTGAGTAGATTGGAAGGGAAATCCTAGCAACTTATAAGCTATTTGGATTAATCTCTATGTATAGGGATTAATTTACGAGAAGTGCTGCACTGCCTGAAATTTTTTGATAGAGGCTGTGATCGACCCTCACAATAGGGGGCGGGATCCACTTGTTTTTGCAATTTTTTATTCATGTGGGGCCGACAGTTGTGAGAGGCTGTCAAAGCCTCGGTCCATTCTTTTCTGGCACAATGGCTTTTTCCTTAATTTACAGGGGCTTTACAAGCCTCACATGGGGTTGGGTCCCACATGTATTAAAAAAAAAATTAATTGTGCGGTCCCATTATTTTGGATGTAAAACTTCTGCACAAAAATTTCTGTACCACAAGCATGATTCAAGCTATTTTGACCCAACAAAAATATCTATTTTCTGTGCATGAAAGTACTTTCACCTTTGTGAGGTTAGGTGTATTGGTTGGGGTGGGGGAGTGGACTTCACATCCAGTCTCTGCTGCAAACTGAAACCAACACAGATAGTGTAGAAATGGCGGACTTGAAGGTGGAGACGATTTCAAGACTGGCTCAATGGAAGATCGAGAATTTTGGGCCAAACACCACTTACAGAAGATCCGACCCGTTCAAAATCGGCATTTGGAACTGGTATATATGTGTAATATGTGTGTATTATGATGATGATGATGATGAATTTTGAAGTGTTTTTTGTGATATGATATGCTAGGCAATTATCAGTGGAGAACTTAGCCATGTACATGTATTCCGAATTCCCGGAGCCGTCGCGGCTGTCGAAGGAGCAGCCGCCGTTGGCGCGGTTCGTCTTACGGGTCACCACCTCCGGTTCCAATCGAAGACCGTATATATCTCCGAGTATGAATAATTAATGATTATTTTACTGCTCCTGTTGTTATTACTGTCTATTATTGCTTAATTCAATTTGTGCTCAATAATGAATTTGCTACACCGGAAAAAAAAATTACTTTTCTTAAAAGTAACAATTAGTTGTTTCTAACTTTCACAAATAAAGATAATTACGTGCCGTAAAACAAACTTATAAGTGAACTTAAAGACTAGGCAAACATTTATGCTTATTTCTGTTCATCCAAATAGGATTCATGTTTCAGAGTCAAAACTGATTGTTCTCTGCACCAATATATAATAAGGAATTTCTCCAAACGCCTACAGTGTGCAAAGTGAAATATAGCCTAATTTTTAATTCTTTTGTTTAAATATCTTCATTATAAATGGTCTTATTTTTGTCACAATTGACTAAAGTTAAACAACCCAATTTTTAACAAATGAACACAGTTGAAGTGTGGGTGCCTCTTGCGGGCCTGCCAGGGTTTCACGGGTTATCTTTCTTCTTGACATAGAAAAGAACACCGTGCGGCAATACGCCTTCTCTCGGACGTTTCAGGATGAAAGACAATTTGATTACAATTTGTAGAAAGCTTGCAATATAAAATTGAAATGCATTGAAAGTAACTTGATCATTGATTGCTTGAAAGCTAGAAATTACAATTGCGGAAAGCGGAAAACGGAAAATTACAATAGTTAGTGCAGGGGGCGAACACTAGAAAACTTGAAAGATTTTTGAAAAACTAATACCCCTATAATAGCATTCGGAACAAAAATCCAAGTGACGGGTGTAGACTTTTAAATGCCGAAGAATCGTACTAAACTTTTTCTAATATCTATCTATTTTACAATTGAAATAAACTATTACAACGGAAAGGAAATTACAACTCAAACTTGAACTAATATTTACAATGTGCGGCCGAAGTTGGGCAAACTGCGGCTGCGATAGGATCGAGGGGCTTAAGTAAAACTGCGGTCCTTGACACTGGGGGTGGGGAAGAAGATGGGTGAACGGTATTTTGGAAAAATATAAGGTTGATTATTAAAAAAATTGAATAAGTTTGGCCATTTCTTATAATGTATATTAACTTTGTCTTTTCAAGTACATCTATATGGTAAATAGCATATGAACAATTGCAAGTTACCAAGTTTCATCTTATTCAGGTAATGTATTTTTAACACATTGAATAAATTGTTTCGACTTTAAAAGTGAAGATAAGGAGATAACATTGCCTGGATAACGAACTATGCATAATGCTGCTATGCATCTGTAGTACATGATTCAGTTAGCTGCTTATTTTCTCTGCTGTAGGATGCTAAACGTACTTGATCTGGTAAATCAACCATACAGACTTAATTAAAATGACTTAGCATTACGAAAAATTAAAAAGTACAATCCATCATTAATTGTAACTTTTAAACTTAGAAAGCTGTTGTCTTGTGCTTATTCTCATGTCCAATGTACAAAATTCAACTTCTTTTTTTTTTTCATATTTATTACTAGTCAATGGTATCTAATTCACTTTACCGAACATGCTAAAATTATATAAATTTAAAGTGATAGATATGTGCATTGTCTTGCTGCTATACATGAAAATCATCTAGCAATTCATGTAGTCTTTTGCTGTAGTTCATGAGAGGCTACTTCGAACGAGTGATGATTGTCTTGCTGCTATACATGAAAATCATCTAGCAATTCATGTAGTCTTTTGCTGTAGTTCATGAGAGGCTACTTCGAACGAGTGATGACTTCGCCTGGCCTGTTGACTCTACCTTTCATGGTCGATTCGTCATTGACGTGGAGTTCCTGGACCTGAAGATCTACCCTCTAAATGTGAGTTTTTCTTAAATTTTCTTACAAGTTAGAAATTAAATAGCATTAATTTTATGTTGTGCTTTATCCTTTGGTGGTGGATTTTTTAATTTTTTTCTTGGTGGGGGTGGGGGGGATGGTCCATATCAATATGATTTCTTGTTAATATTTTGTTTTTCTTTTTGAAACTTGCATCAGCATAAATGCATAATTTTCATTAGGTTGTATACTACATAATATTTATCATTTTCAAGTAATGTTGTGCAAATGAATCATTGCAGTCTAGTGTGCTTCGCGTCTAAGCTGCCTTCCTCAACTGAAGACCGATTTGTAGGTCATTTTAGATTTTACAAAAAGTCAAAGAAAGAATGAACATCACTGAGGCAATGTTTGTTGCACAGTATTGACAAGATTGGACAATACAACAAACAAAAATTTAACTTCTTTTTCTTCTTTCACACTATCTAGTAATATCTAGTCTATCTTAGTAAATATGTTAAAATAGTTCTCTTTGAGATGCATATTCGTCTATTCTTAAAACACAGTTCTCTCTTACTCTTAAACTTTAGGGTGNATCTAGTAATATCTAGTCTATCTTAGTAAATATGTTAAAATAGTTATCTTTGAGATGCATATTCGTCTATTCTTAAAACACAGTTCTCTTACTCTTAAACTTTAGGGTGGAGAAGGCAATTCAATATGGCCGAGTGATGGTATGATGCAATATCCAGCAACTCAAAGCACTCTCAAATGCCTCTCTCGCATGCTCGACGAGTCTATTCATGCTGATGTCACCATTAACACGGCTGATGGAACGCTGCAAGCCCACATGGCAATTCTTTCTGCAAGCTCTCCTGTGTTCCACTGCATGTTCTTGCACAACCTCAAGGAGAAAGAATCCTCGACAATTGACATAGAAGATATGTCAACAGAGTCGTGCATGGCCCTTCTCAGTTCCTTGTATGGAACTATAAAACAAGAAGATTTCTGGAAGCACCGATTAGCATTGCTGGGTGCGGCAAACAAGTACGACATTGTAGACTTGAAGGATGCTTGTGAGGAAAGTCTTCTAGAAGATATCAACTCGGGAAATGTCCTCGAGAGGTTGCAAGAGGCTTGGCTTTACCAGCTTGACAAACTGAAACGAGGATGCTTGACGTACTTGTTCGATTTTGGGAAGATTTATGATGTTCGAGATGAAATGAGTGATTTCTTCAGACAGGCAGACAGAGAACTAATGGTCGAGATGTTTCACGAAGTGCTCACAGTTTGGAAACCAGCATGAATCACCGAACCAATATATATTATAGATAAATATGTAGTACTGATATACCAGAGTTAAAGAGTTGTATTAAATGAACGGTGTTATTGAGTACGCTTGTGGTGTAATATTAAAACTCGGGTTATGTAAAACAATATTTACGCAAATACATAATTTTTAATTGAGCTCGTGAAATGAAGTGCCATTTCTTTACATGAATAAGCACTTAACACAGAATATGCTCAGTCTCAGTTATCAGATTCAAACCTTGAGCTACAATGTCATACATTTTGGTGATGGGGTAGAAGACGAAAATGACCCTTGCGCCTTCAGCAAGGATAACAGGGGAACTAAGAAGGGGCAGGAGGGTGGCTTTATTTCAAAACTGTACACAAAAAATGACAAAAATTAGGAGTGTACAGTCCTCTTTTTACAAGGGGTGTATGTGGAGAACATATTTCTTCGACTTGGGTTGATCGATGTTCTCCAGAATCTCCAGTCATAACTTCCTATACGAAGAAATTCTGAATCACGGATCAGAAATGCAAAGGAGCTGATGTTGTGAGAAGGAGCAATAGAAGAACTAACAAATCTACTTAGTGAAACAATTCTTATGCTGATTTCTCGAAGGGTAATCTTTTAGATCCTTGCTCAACTGCATCTCTCCATAGCCTGTATCTTACTCCCAGCTTATCGTAGGACACTGGCCAATTCCAGACATTTGCGCCATTGAGCATGCGCTCCTGCTGGCCAAGAACAAGCCGTAGATCCTCGTTCAAAACCTGTTGATATGGATTTGACATCAAGAATTCGACTAGAAGGTAAAGAGTATAGAAACATACAAGACAGAATTTATCGATCCAAGAGTACATGGCATGATTTATATTGTGAAATGAGGAGAAAGTTCTCAACGACTAATGGATGCAAGATAGAAATTCCAGAGACTTGACAGTAAAGTAAAGTAAGAGTTACTTGTAATGTAAGCAAATTTTTTACTTAAACGTACAAAAACTTTACCTTTTCAGCGAAATGTCTCCACAGGTACTGGATGAAAGGAACGTGCTTCAATACAGGGGCAAAGTCGAGCGACATTCTGTACAATAGCCTAGTCTTCTGTCTTGACGAAGGTAAGCAAACATGGAGTTGGTGAAGATGTGTTGAACACTCTTTAGTATTTTGCCCTTCTAATTTCCCAGGTTTTGAGATTCCAATTGTTGATAATACCATACAAGGCGGTCTAAATTCCATATCTATTGGATAGGGATCCCAGTATCCTTGCAGACCGGACGCAGGAGTCAAAAATTTCACCAAGCTGAGGATTCAAATAAAAATATCAAATAATATGTAAGTTTTCTTTGTGTTGCAATAAGATGGGTTCATTTAATTTGGATTTTTGGCATTAAAATGATATCTATAGTAATTTTTTGATAAATTCTTGAGTCTAGTTGTATGTGAACATGAAAAAGAGCCTCCTAATGCACAAGTTTCTCCATTCATTTTAGCTTCTTGATCACGTGTAATAATAACTGGCATAATTTTGGATGGGAGTGAAAGTAAGAAATTGATTTTGGAGTTCGAACTCTGATGTTTTGTATGTACAAGACAAATAAGAAGAGAAGGCAGAGCTTGTGTTACACCTCGTCCACTCGACTAAAGGTCGATAGACAAGTAATGCACTCCACCAAGGGTCAAGTGGCAACTCTTTCACTAGAATGGTAAAAGTGACATGTTTTGAACTAAATAAGAAATATTACTTGGAAAGAAAACTTAAAAAGAAAGCCATTTTTCAACTTGAGCTTATAAAAAGGTCTTTCAAAAAAATTTCCCAAAATAATATGATGCTAGAAGTAATTTTTTCTGTACGAAACTAAATTATATTTAGTGGTTGAGCAATGGTACTAAAAGTAATAGCTGGATCCAACCTGGGAACACTCCATCCCTTAGCAAATGTCGAAGTGTGAGTAAAGGGAGCATGTGCAAGATCCAAAAGGTTGTCCAGTAGTAGGCCATGTTCTACGGGAAGTTCCATCACGATCTGCATTGAGGGTGAGTCACTGTAATTCTGTGTTTTCTTGTTCGTTTGATATTTCTTTTTTCATTTATTTTCACTCTCATATTAAGGATTAAGGTTTAACCCTAACAAATAGTTTGACAAGATAATCGACTGCAGGTACTACTACATACCTCAGCATGTATTTGAAATCCTGAAGGAGGTAGTAAAGAAGGAAGGTTCGCTGTAGGCGGATCATCGCCTGGCCAAATCCATATCATTCCCTCCTGCTCAAGGCATGGTAATGCTCTGATTTTTACATTAAGTAATCTAGTCGATGGCATTTTTTCACATTTTCCATCAGTCGAGTATTCCCATCCTGACATCAGTGATTTTTTATGTGAAAAGAATCAGTGTCATCGTATCAGGTATAAATAAATTATGTAAAACGTTAATTGATCTATCCATATCTAACCATGATAAGGACACTGGATGCGACCCTCGTTTACTGAACCCAGATGAAGTGGGCAGGCCCGGTGAGCGCAAGTATTTTGGACACATCCAGGTTTTCCATCCTTCCCACGAAAGATGACCCAAGGTTCCTCAAAGCAATCTATTGGAACCTGTGAAATTTTTCGAAGCTATTATCAATAAGAAAATAACAAAATAAAAGGGAAGAACAAAGCTCTAATGGTATGTTTGGTAAGGTAGACTGAATAGTAACGTCGGGATGAAGGTAAAATCTTTCCATTTTACTGCCAATGCATGTCAAACACACCCTAAAACTAAACTAGATTACAGCCTGCCAAAGTGACAACTAGGATGTCCTTAGTTTGGCATTTCAGTAGAACATAGTCCCAATAAACCATAATCTACGAGGAAAGAAAAAGAGAAGCAGCGAAAAGCAAGGAAGTATATATGAACAAGTTGGAATTGTTCGGACCAAAACAGCCTGTGTCCACAGACAAAGAAAAGAATCTATAGGCCAAGGTACCAAGAGTGTTAAGATTTTTCCCCCGTTGGAAATCTGTGCAAACATGACACCAGGTTGGGCTCATAATTCAGGTTTACAAGATATCTTGACTAAGTGCATGTTTGGCAAACTTTATAATTGAATATAAGCTGGTCAAACTCTATTTTTATTTAGACATTTTGGACCTACAACAAACTTATTATCCACACATTCCATAGGACACACAACTTACAAGCACTAATACACAAAATATGTATCCAACTGCTGACTACTACTTTGCTTTGTGTATGAATGTAAGTAACCTATATGGTGCACGTCAAGGAGTATAAAGAAGGAAGTACAAGTTTCTATCAAATACACTTACCATGGTGCCATCCTTCAGATCTGCAGAAAAAGCAACAGGGTACCAAAAATTTTTCAAACGGGCATTGTAAGATTGGACAGGACCGGACACATTGAGGCTCCTTCTCGGCTGCCTGGTCTTGACAGTGTCAAGAGATTCTGAAGAAGTTCTCAGGGTAGGGGTTGACAAGTTAGATTCCATCGTGTTTCTGTCTTGCAATAGCCTATCATTAACCAAAGTTTCCATGTAAGCTAGCTTGTCCAAAGCAGTGCCAATCCTTGCTTCTGAAATATGTACCTGTACGTTTTAGGAATCAGACATAGTTCGAACTATGAAAGACCTTTATGGCATTAAGTGGATTATCGTGTTTTTAACAAAAAAGAACAACTAAGAGTGTGCATTCTCTGTACACCATGATGTGAAAGAAGATAATGGAGTGACATCATTTAGAGCTGAGACTTCCCAAAGAGATGTCTAATGGAACTGTTAGATATAGCTGATGCATGGAACAAGGCCGAGAAACTCAGGCAACATTGAAGTAATCTACTGAGACAAGATGACAAGAGCCACTTCGTAAATGGTATTTATGGGCTAACAGGTCATACTTTGCCCAAGTATCCTACAAAGAGACTCTTAAGAGCCAAAGTATTAAAGTAATGGCAAAATAAGGCTTTGACAGACATAGTTTTGACTCTTATGCCAAACAACTATAGATTCCTTACAAATCCATAGATTCTTCTAGCATTCAACTAGATCTTCTATATTGTATTTCTGGCCACAAGCATGTGCTTAGGGCCTGCTTGGAAGAATTTTTAGAAGTTAAAAGCTTCTTCTAAGACTAAGAATCTACTTTTGGACTTGTTTAGATAATTTTCTAGCAGTATTTATATGGTTAGAAAATCTTTTAGAGAAAGCTGAAAAAAGGCGACTCCTCATGAAGCTTTTCTACAAAAAACAAAAATCTTGCCATATGAGCCCTTAACAAGGAAAAAGCCCTTAAATGTCATTATATTAGTCTAATATAAAGAGCTAGTGCACAACCTACCTGATTATGAGCTACTGCCAGCTCTTCTTGCAACTCTGCGAGTTCCTTCTTCAGAGTACCAATCGATTTGTATTCACGAGCAAGAGGGTTCAATACTTCCACAACCTGTGTTAATATAAAACATGAAAACATTGAAATTGAATGGGGTGTAGAGAATTAGAGAAACGGTTCTTTATCAACTGAATTGACATAGAAAAAGTACATCAAAATGCAGCTGATCGACTTATAAGTTTATAACGAAGTAAAGCATAATATAGTTGATCAACCTTTTCATGCAAAAGCATGATTGCAAGAACATCTTGCCGAGCCTTCCAATCACAGTACTGTATATCATATCTAGCCACTTCTAAAGCTTGATTCACGTCCGAGAACTTGCCTTTACATTGAGGAACTTTAGACCTCGGATCTTCTACTTCAAAAATGGTCGTCCATAGGTTTTTCCTGTCAACCAAATCGCCTTCCTCCCCAATGATAGCTGACACTGCAAAGCCTCCCTTGACACCCTGCGTCCAAAATTCACCAAGATTCAGCAAAGTATTAAACGCTGCATACTAATACAGCAATAGGATGTTTGATATGGTTAATTATACCACAGCCGAACAGGTTAAAGAGGAAAATGAATTTGTCTGTTGTACTGAACGTCCCTTACAGATATATTGGCTATAGGTTCTGTGTAAATTTAAGGTAATCATTTTTTCATCACTCTGTTCAATTCATTGCTAAATCTACGAGATCCTTCACTACAACTGACCATGTACAAATCAATTACAATTTGATTAATTGAAATTTAAGGAGACTGAACCTCTCTACACAGAGCTCGAAAAACATATAATCTTTTACTCATTTCCATCTGTGGATGAATCCAAAATATATACTAATTGGTGGAATATACAGAAATTGCCAAAACTTTTGTAGCAACTAGCAAGTACCTGTGTATTTCATTAAAACTTAATTTCTATTAATCAAGGAAGTCTACAAACTATCAGATCGACTAAACTGGAAAAGACAAATACCCGTCTAAATACACTGAATGAAAGGAAAGATTGCCGCTACTAAGTTCAAAATTTATTACAGAAAAATAACTTAACAATAATTACAGTTAAGCAGAATGAAATCCATATTAATTTAAGCAAGAAACAAGTGGTGCATGCTTGGTACACACTACTCAGTGAGACAGTGACTCAAATCTAAAAGTATAATAAACAAGACCCTATCATCACAATCCAAAACACCCAACCAAGCATGCCACCACCAGTGTATTTCATCAAAACCTACAAACTATATCAGATCAACTAAACCAGAAAAGAAAAATCCCTTCTAACTACACTAAATAAAGATCAATATTTCCTCAACCAAGTTTTAAAAATACAAAACATCAACCAAAATTCCTATAACCCCACAAAAAAAATCACCTTTTTGGCGTTGAACTTTGATGAACGACACAGAGAGGTAGGAATAGAAAGCGCAGCAGCAGTAGCAATGGAGGACATGGCCGAAGAAGGGGTGTCGTTTTAAAATTGACAGACTTCCGGGAGAGAGAGAGAGAGAGAGAGAGAAGAAGGGAGAGAAAGTTGTGAAACATTTTTGTGAGAGATTTTTGTTTTGTTGATAAGAGGTTGGTGTTGTGCGCAATCTGAGGTCGCCTCCCAAACGTTGCCATGTGTAAATTCTTTGGAATTCCTGCGCTTAATTCGTGGCTGCTCTGGTTTACACATTTTGTCTTGTTTTTTTTTTTTTATCGTGCATTCGTGTTTGTGATTTTTGTGAGGTCCTTTCATATCTTCTGCGGTGCCACCTCGGATGGTCAAGATATCTTAGGCTAAGCCCAAAAAGTCAACTTATAAGTAAAAATTAAGCCTCTACTATATAAAAGTTTAATAAAATATGTGATTGAAAAGTAGATCACATGATATGCTTAAAACTAAGTGAAAATTATAAGAAATGTTCACTTTTACACGATCATTTGTAAAAATGTCCAAAAATTGTTAAATGTCCATTTTGCAATATTTTTTTACCAAAATACCATTGTTAACAATTTATAATTTCACATTACAAACAAAAATGTGCATGAAGTTAAAAATCTTGTTGACCAATAAAATTAGACATATAACCTACCTACCTTATTTAAAAAATACACATGTCAAATCACAATAAATGTTATGTTTTCTCATTAACACATGTATTAAATATCAAGAATTACATTTCAAATGTCAAAAACTTTATGAAATGTAAAGAACTATCATGTTTAGAATGAAAATCTCGTTCTAGACAAATGAAGTATGAAGACAAATAAGGTTCAAATATCGATAACAACTTTTAAAATGTTGAGAACGTCATTTTAATGTAACTTATCATGGAAGCTACTTTGTTTCGAAATTCGTGACAAATTGAAAAATATTTCATTTTTCATTAAGTTTAATAGACAATTTAGTACTAAATTTGATCATTTTTGCAAGAGTTATCAAAACTAGACATTTTTAATTGACAATATGAAATTAGACATTTTTATAAATTCCCTAAAATTAATTATTTACTTAGATTAAAATTTAAATTTTAATTCGCACCAAACAAAAGCTAAATTTGTATCGATTAAAGTTAAGAATAATAAAAGAATTTATTGTGCCAATGATATCAGAATTTTTGAGGAACTACACTAACTATTGAAATTATTTTCTCTCCATAATAATCATTCAAGTTTTTAACTTGAACATTAATGACAACGTTACACGACATCATTAGGTATCAAACTATCGCCAAACATCTTATTTATTATGAGTTAGAAAGTGAGAATAAAATACATACGTTTAGATTTTTTAAGGTAGTACTCACTCAAATTTCTAAAGACACTTGATTAAAAAAATTACATTGATCTTACATGACACCGATAAATATTAGTGTGTCACAAAAGTGTTATTTATTACGTCAAGTCTGTAAAAGTTGTTAAAATATAAAATGTATTTTTTTTAAAAAAGAGGGGATCAAACAAAGTCTAAGTTACCTAAATATGTTGGCCAACTTGCCTTTCTACATAGGATTTTTAAGTCAAATTATTTTTTAAGATGAAGAAAAATACAAACTAGCAACCTTAAAAGATATGTTTTCGAACTTGACAAACTTGTGAAATTCTTTTAAAAATCGGCTGTATATGTTAAAAATAAGTTAATGTCACAATAACATACAATTTATAGTCACAACTACATACTAGTTACAATCACTGAATATCACGTCACAGAGTCACAAAATGTGAGTCGCAATTATTTACAAATCACACATTTTTATAGGTCACGATTTATTTATCAAACACAAATCATTAAATTAATTGATCAAAAATTATTTTTTTAGCACAGATTATCAACTTAATTGGTCACAATTTATTTCTCAATAAACAATTAACAAATTAATTGCCCATAATTATCGGTCACAAATTATCAAATTAATTGGTCACAATTACCTAATTAATTGATCACGTCATCTCCCCTACCTCACTCCACCCCGACGGTACCACCTCTACATCCAACGAACCATAACCACTGCCACCACTACTAACGAACCACCACATTCTCAAATCCACCATCACCTCTACCTCCACCACACCTCCACTTCCACCTCCACCGTAACTCCAACCAACCACACATACAACACCATGCACCTACACAACTACCACACAACCATTGATGCAGCGTCACCACCACTACCTGAAAACCCAAGATTGGCTAATCAAGAGGGGGGTGAATTGGTTGTTAAAACTTTTTCGTTAATAACATAATTTTAATATAATAAGTGAGCAAATAAATGAATACAACTAAACAAAAATAAGCAAATAAGTGAAACAACGTAATTTGCACAAAATAAAAGGGATAGAGAGTGCAAATGATGTTCGATCCAATGCAATGATCTACGTCCTTCGTTATCAAGCTCTCCGGCATGAGCAAGACCTTTTTCACTATGTTGATTGACTTATGGTGCAATCCAACCCTTTAAAACGTAATTGAAAAATGCCAAACTTTTTGTCCAACCGGACGATCATCCTAACGTCCGGTTCATAATCGGACGACCCAACTTACTGTTTGAACAACCCTGTCAGAACGGTCAAAAAATTGACCGTTGTTGGCCAACCGGACGTCCGGTTCGCCATTTGGACGTCCGGAATTGGTCGGGATCATTTTCCTTTTTATTTTGTTTGCAATCAATGATGTTTTTATCTGATTTTCCAAAGTAAGTATGTTTTGATAGTTTTCAAGAGATGGGTTGGAAAATTTTCCATTTGAAAAATAATTTTGTGCAAATATTTTTCGTCTCATAAATTTTGTCATGTACGAGAAAACCATCACTTGAGCACAAAATGTCATTGACAAGAATTAAAGCGTTTTACCTTTACAACCGAGCCAAGAGAAATCTAGTTACAAAGTCTTCCATCAATTTTGGCACGAGTGCTCAATTTGTTGCTTGATTTGAAATGACGTAAAGCTTGTCTCTATGAGTGCTCGATCGATCTTAATTTGAGCTTCCTTGATTGAAAACTTCTCATTCAATGGCTTTGACTCAGTTTTCCAACATGTAATAAATTTAAAAATTAAATTAGAGATAAATATAAATTGTTTGTTATAATCAAAACATACAGTTTGACCATAGGTCAACAATTTTCCCATTTTTGATTATTACAAACACTAAATGATTTGTAATAGAAGGAGTGCCTTATATAATTTTCACAATTCAAACATTTGCAATTTTGTTCCCCCTATGTTATAGGTCAAGAGTCCCCTCTTACATTAGGCATGCAAATCATATCATCGAGAATTCCCCCTTACATTAAGCATGCAAATCATATCATGTCATATATTTTCTCCTTTTTGGCATAAACAAAAAGAATAGAGCATAGAGAAACATAATCTAAACATAGCGAAATGAAATTTCAACATAATTCAAACCGACATATTCAACATCATAAAAGTAGAGCGAAATATCCAAAGTAACAAAAACAAGGAAAAATAAGTGCATAATAACCCGAGAATGATCAAGAATTAGGTCTCCGGAGGAGGAGGAGGAGGAAACAGGGTATAAAAGTGAGTATAAAAGGCATGCTTCTAAGCTTGCATGTCCACTTGTTGTGCTAAAATAGCATCATGTTGAGCTCAAATCTCATCATGCTGCACTTTCAACTCTCGAAGCGTTCCTCCAAGTCCATCAACTGAAGATGCAAGAGAGTCAGCGCGATCATTCATCATGTTGTAATGATCTTCAGTGAGTGTGAAGCCACCGGCGACAAATGAGTACTTGGAGCATGTTGTGTAGCGGCCGGTATATCGATTTCTTCATCCTCATCTTCATCGTCATCAAACGATAAAGTCGATGGACCCGAGGTGGGGTCGAACCCTTTTGTGCGTGCCACCCATTGACCGTGTTCTTTTACTATTTTCATGCGTTTAAGTGTTTGAATGTTGATGGTATCTATGGATTTTGGTGAAATGTATACTTCATCACCTAATGCAACGTGAAGATGTTTGAAAAGTTTTGTAAGAAGCATGCCATATGGTAAGGCCTTGAAAGCCCGTGTGGAGTGCATAAGTTTCATGAGGTCTATTGCACTGGTTGGAAAATCAAGTTTCCTACCGACAAGAAGGGAATCGAGAAGGAAGAGATCAAAAGCGCTCACTTCATCTCGATGGCCTTTCCGGGGAACAATGATATTTGCAATGATGTTGTGTAAAACCTTATATGGAAGAGATAATTGATGTGCACTAATGATAGTGTAGCCTTTTTCTAATAGTCATGATAGTGTAGCCTTATTCATTTTCAACTTTCTTGCAAAAATGTTTAAAAACTTTTAGGGCTTCATTTTTTACATTTAAAAATATGATCCATGTAAATCTTTAAAAATCATCAATGATAACGAAGGTATAATGTTTACCGCCTAAGCTAACTATTCTTGAAGGTCCAAAAAGATCCATATGGAGAAGTTGTAAAGACTTTGTAGTTGAAGAGAACATTTTGGTTTGAAAGAGCTTTTCACTTGTTTTTCGAATTGGCATGCATCACAAATTTTATCTTTTTCAGATTTCAAATTTGGCAATCCTTTCACAATGTAATTTTTTGAAATTTTTGAAATAAGATCCATGTTAGCATGGCATGGTCTTCTATGCCATAGCAATATTTCATCTTTTAGTCCAAGTAAACAATGTTCATTATT
>CAIGRR010434909.1:0-25692 GCA_903798365.1 Fraxinus sp. 1973-6204 | reverse complement strand
CTTCCTTTGCCAACTTGGATATGCCCCGGGGGGCAGTATCACTCTATTTTTTATTAGACGGTGTGTGATGGGTAAACAATGATCGATCCAGTATGAATTCAGGCACAATTCACCAGCTAAGAAACGTTGTTTTTGCCAACCTTTTTGTGCAACAATCCGTTAGTAATAGTCTCAGAAGTACATGATAAACACCACCAAAGTCACATACTGCAAAGGAAATTAAATAGTACTCCAAATATAAAGTATGGAAAGGTGTTTATAACTTCCCCTTAGGACCTAAAGAACCTAAAGGAGCAAATCGTATATTCTTCGGAACGTTGTTCTTGTCAAGACTGTGTGTCTTTTTTCAACCCACTCAACATGCTATCAATTATAAAGAACGGCGGGAGTTCTTTGGACAACAAGTCAATAATAGAATAAATTCATTATTAACTCAGTATATAAGTAATTAATTAAGAGGTGAGGTGAGGTGAGGTGAGAGGAGGCATGGTGTGTGTGGTATGCAAAGGAGAAAGGCTCATTGCGCGTTGCATCCGCGGATTATATATGTCTCTTTCTGGATATTGAATCTTATTTCTATACCTCACTCCCCACACCGGTGATACTTACCTTCTCTCTCTCTCTCTCTCTCTCTCTCTCTCTCTGTGTACTTCTTCACAGGCACAGTAGCACAATCTGAGAGATACTTGCCTTCTATTCTACTTTACAAATTAAAAAGAATTTGAATTCAGCAACTCTCAACCTGGCACAGTTTATCTTCATTGGGTGACTTTCTTTTACACTTCTGCTCAAAATATTGTTTATTTATCTGCCTACAGTCTTTCAGATTTTAAGGATCTATGTTCCTATGTTTTTCCTTTAGTTACCCTAAGTTTAAATTTTATGTTCAATAAAGTAAATTTCTTTTGTTTTCAAACCCATTCAGGTTTCCTTCTCTCCCCAAGCACCTTTTTCTCAAATTTTCTTCGTATGGGTCTTTCTTATCAATATTCATACTTAACCTCGGCATAAAAGTTTAAATTTTACTGCACAATACATTTATTATTCAACTTTCAAAACTTTTACGTGTAGCTGTGGAAGTGAAATTAGAGTTATTGAAAAAAGATTCTCGAAAATAATTTTATTGTAATGAATTGATCGATAAAATACTACAAAATCTAGAGCCTGTTTGGTAGAGATTAAAATCGGATTAAAATTGAAAAATTAGCCGTTATTGTTGACTTTTATTAAATGGGTGAGACCCAATAACGACCATATTTTCAATTTTAATTGTTACCAAACAGGCTCCTAATCACCTAATTCCAGTGGCTTAAAATGATAAGTAATTAAAAGCTAAAAGAAAAAGCAATCAAAAATCATAAAAGTCTTCATTTAAACAAGAAATAAAATCACAGTAAATAATTCCGTCTGTCCTAATTGTCATAGAATTGTCCTATTCTATTACATTAATTCAATTCTTCAAGGTTAGAGAGGCACGTTTACTTTTCTTGTGAATTTTCTTTGACAACTTTATGGGATATATGCAGGAATATTTATGGTGAAGCTTCTGGGCCGATCCTCTTCCAGTAAAATCGTTTGGCTTCTTGAAATGGGATACGGCTGAAACAAGAAAACACCACCTCCAAATTTCACTTCTCGATTCTACTTATTCGCATTCATCGGATTCTACTCGTCATTGCTTTGGCGACTGCCTATTGATTATGGCTAAGATTTCCATTTTCTAAAATTGTTCTCTCCATAATCTTCAAAGAGCCCTGTTTTCTTGGATAGAATTTGAAGTTATTCAGAAGTGACATCGATATTGAGAATGTCCTCTCTTAATTGTTTTTGTTCTTCATGGAGGAAAAAGAAAGATGAGGTAAGAATGATCTGATCAATTCATATTTATGTGCGTTTTCTTTGAATCATTTCAACCCTTTCCTAGTTATTTCTTCTATTTATTTTCACGTTTTGATCTCGATTGCATCTGTGCTTGTAGAAGGAAAAGGAAGTCAAAACCTTGCAAGTGAAGCTCGAGCATGTTACGAAAACTTCGAAAGATTCCGAGTTGAAATCAACTTCTTTTAGGGCTCCCGTTCCTCTCCGTATTCCGAGGAGTTCTAGGTGCACGGTGAAGGTGATGAATCACGAGAGTCCGGTTGGAGGTGAAGATGAAGAGATACACTACGAAGGGGGAGACGAGCATGATGAGAATTTGTCGATGAAAAGGGACAACTCGGATTTTGATCTGCAAGCTCGTGTTGAAAACCCGAATGAAGAAAAATATCATACTTCTGAAGGGATGAATATAGATATTGAGTACCAAAAGGTGGTAGATGAAGATTCTAAGGCTGGCATTGAGATGATTAAAACTGGGCATATTAGTGATCCCGGCACTGGGAAGGCGGAGTTTCGTGCTTCTCCAATGCTTAAGCGCTCGTGCTCTGACATGTTGATAAGGAATGTGAATTACGCGGTTGATGAACAAATGCCTCCTTTGAAATCCAAGTCTTTCGAGGAAATACAAAGATTAGCAGAAAAGTTCCAGGACGAAGTTCTAGATTATCCCCCGACTCCAGTTTCTGCTATGACACAACGTAGCGCAGACAAAGTAATGTTGAAGAAGCACTCTTCAAGCCAAATACTTCCCTCCGGAAGTCGAAAATTGTGGTGGAAACTGTTCCTCTGGAGCCACAGGAACCTGCATAGAGACGGGACTACAAAACCACGGCCAGATGCAATCAAGCCCACCCTCAACCAACAAGGTGGCTACTGTTCAGACACCATCGAACCGAGAAAAGCGGAGAAGTTTACCAAGGAAGGCAAGGGTAAAGACATCCTTAAAACAGACTACCAAAGCTGGGATGGATTTTATGGAGTTTCCGGCTTGTGGCCTCAAAACCAGTGGGTTGCTTTTCCTACAGAATCTTCTCCATTTGAAAGAATCAATGAGTGGGTGAAAGAAATTTCAGTGCAGCCTCCGTTCATGGTTGACAGTGGTGATCACACTGAAGATAGCATTTTCTTCCAACCCTCTCCTGAGAATAATAGATCACCAGCAAATCGGAGTCCCGAGGAGATTATGTATGCCAACAGCATTGTCCAGTCTCTGAATTCTTCATCGACTGTGGCACACATTACAGGC
The DNA here is from genome assembly GCA_903798365.1 of Fraxinus sp. 1973-6204. Classification (NCBI taxonomy): domain Eukaryota; kingdom Viridiplantae; phylum Streptophyta; class Magnoliopsida; order Lamiales; family Oleaceae; genus Fraxinus; species Fraxinus sp. 1973-6204. The sequence continues at coordinate 22,568 of CAIGRR010434909.1, read as the reverse complement.
ATTGGACTGAAAGTTATACCATCCATTTCGCATTTTTCTAGCCTTCGATCAGTCAATTTGTCTTCCAATTCCATAGGTGTGTCACTCAGTTATTGCCAGTTCAATTTCTAGCACAACGTCAATGTTTGGATGTAAATTAATTTTTTGATCATTCAATATTTCCCCCCTCAATTTGCAGGCCATATAACTCCAGGATCTCTGCCAAAGGGTCTCCACATTCTTAAACTGTCCAAGAACAACATAAGCACAATCGAAGGTCTGAGAGAATTAACTCGACTCCGGGTGCTTGACCTCAGTTACAACCGAATTTTTCGAATTGGTCAAGGTAAATGACTTTTGCAAGCCTTTCCATAGAATTACAGAAAACACGTTCAAAGGAAATATCATTTTTAATATTTTCAGTGTTACTAATAGAGCTTTTCGGGTTAAAACATATCAGGGTTGTCGAATTGTATGCTCATAAAAGAGCTCTATCTTGCTGGAAACAAAATAAGTAATGTTGAGGGGCTGCATAGGCTTTTGAAGCTAACCGTCTTGGACTTGAGCTTCAACAAAATAACCACAACAAAAGCATTTGGTCAGCTTGTGGCAAACTGCAATGCTTTGGTTGCTCTAAATCTACTGGGCAATCCTGTTCACAACAATATCGGTGATGATCAATTGCGCAAGGCTATATGCAGTCTTCTCCCAAAACTGGTTTTCCTCAATAAGCAGCCTATAAATTCAAACAAGCTACGAAAGGTAGGCATGGAAGCCATTGCTAAAGCTGCACTTGGGAATAGCATCCGGAGCACCCGAGGAAAAGCAGTGAAGAGGGTCAGTCGAGGGGGTTCGTTGTCCTCCTCTCTGCACGGGAGCAGTGCGACTCCTGCTCGCAAGAGCAGGCATGGAGCAAAAAGCCATTCTAACCATCACTCTTCTTTGATGGAAAAGTCGGTTGTGTATTCTTCCCGTTAGAACTTACTGTTCTTGGAATACTAGCTTGAAAATCGCTGTCTTCTTGTAGGAGGAACAGGCTTCTTGCCTATTGAATTCTAAACTTTTAATTGTAAACCAGCAGTTCTGGATTAAGCATATTCCAATCACAGTTCCCATTGATGGTCCATTCAAAAAGGATTGTCTTCTATTTCCCACTCCATTTGATGTCACAAGTTACCATGATGTCACAACCATAAGCACTCAGTTCATCATGATGTCATTTGGAAGGTTTTAACAACATGACTATTGAATTCCCAGGTCATGATTAGTTCTAACAAAATATTGCTATAAACACCTCCCTACAAGTCCCATTCAAAGTCCGACCTTGATGCCATTATCAATAAGGAACATTGCATTAAACACGAAATAATATTCAAAATGTATCTTATGGTAACCACCTTGTCAAATTGTCATTTTCACTTTTCAGAATGCACAATATCAACTTTGGTGAATCTTAGCCCCCCAACATTGAAATAGCCATTGGAAGGTAGCTAGATAGAGGCATTGCACTAAGGAAAATTATAACTACGGAAATGACATCATTTGAAGAAAAAAGAAATATCATATGCTTCAAGTTACAGCAGGTAAAACAGTCTTAAAAATGTCTACCTCCTCTAGAAATAACCTACAACACTACAATAGAGTGAATCAAAGAGTAGAGTTAGACACATGAAGCCTGTTACAATAATTTCCCAGCAATCCTATTCCTTGAACACATTTATAACAACACATTCTCACTCAATTAATAGCAAAGCATGGTAATTAACTCCATGATCCTTAACAATACCTTGTGTTGTTTGTATATATTTAACATTTGTCTTGTCTTCGATCTCTCTCCCGTGCCCACTACAAAATCTGCTTCCAAATTCACTCTCCACTTAAACTTCAAAGAACCCTCATTTCTTACTGATATAACTTATCCGATTCCAGTTCTTGCATCTCTGCATACTTATGAAGCTTCTCATTGAATTCAATCTGTGGATCTTTGTTGATCAGCACTCCATCTTCACCATAAGCATCCTTCAAAAATACACACCAATTCATCTCTGTACCAGCCAAGTAAAAAGTCCAAGGCTGCTTCAAAAGCATCTGATAAGTATGTTTTGTGAGACACAACTCGTCCTTGAATTCAACAATGTTATGTATGTAAGCTCTCTTCTCCAACGTCAAGCTCAAGAACTCGTGAATCACTCCCACCCTATACTTTTCCGCTTCTAACGTCCACAAATCCAACTTTCTCCCATCCGAATAAGGCGATACCAAAGGCAACGTGTTCAACATATTCAACTTCCTCTCACCCTCCACGTCCAACTCCAATTCCTTACCGTACTTCATAGGAAATTTAAAAGCTTTTTTCACCTTATCCTCATCAACCAAATATTCCTTCTCCAATGCACTCATCGCCAATGTCGGATCCCAGTTTACTAGCTCGAGCACTCTCTTCCCATCCTCCTCAACTACTACTCGAAAATAATTCGGGTACTTCGCTACCCTGTCTCTAAAATCCTCCGGGATCCCAAACAAGAGCCTGTTATGGTAAATTTTACTCAAAGGTATCCTCTTATTCACTGACATCATCAATAATTTCCTCACAACATCAACTCTTTCTCGCTCCAACTCATTCATGATCCCTTGCTCCTCGAGCAGCAACTCATCCATGAAATCAGTAAAACCGAACCACGTTTTATTATCCGTATGCCGGTAGGTTTGGAAAATTAACGGGTGGCGCTGTATCGACCTGATAACTTTCCGGCCGCGGGGAAAACCGAGCTGCTGGTGGAGTTTGCCGGCTTCGTCAAGGAGTATCACTTGTTGCGGCTGTTTAGAGAGGAATTCCTTAGTTCTGGTGAGGAATCTGAAGTGGGCATCTCTGAGAAGGATGTTTTCGAAGTGAGGTACAATATTTGGTTGGGTTTGGACCAGGTTCGTGCGAGGACTATCCTTTTTCTTGCGTTTTTTCTTGAATTTCTTGGGGGTTTTGGTGATCAGAAAGGATGTGGAGAAGTTGGAGAAGTGGGAAAAAATGTGGGGTTTGCTCGAGTTCAGTATGGTGGTGGCTGTTTTGTGCATGAGGCGCAGAAGCGCCATTGCCGGTGGCGAGCGGTGGGGTTAAATCTGGTAGAATGCGGAAAATGAGGGGGAGGTTTAGGGATTAAAAAGTGTAAGTTGCACTATTAGTCCTCTACATTTTATTAAAGTAGCAGACATATCCTCGATATTTGTTTTATCAGGATTCAGGTGTTTACCCCAACTTTTAAGAAATTAACAAACTTAACCCCTGTACCATCCAAAATAGCTGTGAAGTCATCAGCTGACTTGCTCACGACTTTTAAAGTATAAATTTAGTTATCGAACCCCCTCGTCTTAAATATTTAACGCGTATATTCAAATTAGAGTAGAGCTTCCCTATCTATTGATATTTTTGCAAATAGGTCCTCAATTTACTTTTTGCTGCAAAGTCCTTAAGCTTTCGAAATTATTTTGAAAAACTTGAGTGCCTATTGGATATTGAATTTACTTTGACAAGTAACACTCACTCGATTGTTTTAACATTGAAATAAAAAGGAGAGTAAAGCAAAAAACCACTTCTCTGCCGCTCCTTTTTATCTTGTCGTGGTTGTCTTCCTCCCGACCTATATGTAGCAAGACTATCACTCAAACCACCCTGATCTACCTTCAATCGCCCTCGCATTAGTGGTGGCATGATTCGTCTTTTAAAATATAAAATAACGCTACAAGTCCTTTTGATACAAAAAAAAAATGACTCTTTGACAATCAAAATTAAAGTAGAGCTCCTCTATCTGTTGAAAAATTGAAATTTTGAAATTTTGCAACTACATCCTCAATTAACTTTTGTCTGCAAAGTTCTTGAGCTTTCAAACTAATTCGAGTCCTTATTGAGTATTGAATTTATAAAGACAAGTGTAACTCACTCAACTCTCAAACTGTTAGAACTTTGAAGTATTAAAAAAAAAAAAAGAAAAAAAAGAAAAGAAATGTAAAACCCACCTCTCTGCTTCCACTGTTCGATATGTCATAGTTGTCTCCCTTCAATTCTCGACCTATACGTAGCAAGTTTCACACTCAAACCACCTTGATCTACATTCCACCGCCCTCACATTAGAGTTGGCAAGATAAAATAGGGAATAACGCTACAAGTCCTTTTGATACAGAAAAATATGGCTCTTTAACAATCAATCAGAACAAAATATCCATGTAGTTGTCTCCCTTCAATTCTCGACCTATACGTAGCAAGTTTCACACTCAAACCACCTTGATCTACATTCCACCGCCCTCACATTAGAGTTGGCAAGATAAAATAGGGAATAACGCTACAAGTCCTTTTGATACAGAAAAATATGGCTCTTTAACAATCAATCAGAACAAAATATCCATGGGAGTTGCTAGTGTTTCAAATTTTAACGGTGAGGACCCAAATTCCACAAGGTAGAGGTTGAATACAAATTCCTCGACCACCAATTCTCCTTTAACACTGCGAAAGTATATATTTTGTGCTCTCTTTTTATTTTTCTCCATCTTCATATACACAAATTCACGAGTGAACATACCACGATAAATAGTATAATCAAGCAGCAATCGGATTCCAAAGGCGATAGTGATCCCAAGAATAAACGATAGGCAGAAAAGTATCATAACACAACAAAATGAAAATATAATTCGATATTAATTTAGCAAGCAAAGGTAGCGGGATAGGATGTTGGTGAAGAAACAAGAAAATGGGAAAAAAAGAGAGGTCCCAAAAAAATATATGTCTTAAGCATTCTATACACTATAGCAGATTATAATTTGCTTATTGTGTGTAATATCCTAACAATTAAATTTATCATGTGGTTGTGTCATTTATAATGAGACATCACAAGGAAACTTGTGCATAATCCTACACTTCTTTCACTTGCCTTTGCCTCAATTGTGTAATTACATGTCCCCATGTATACCTTACGGTTCCATAGGAGTTGTGTTTTGCCCAAGCATTCGTGTTTTCTGCTCCCCGCTACCTTCTGTTTGAAAAAAAATCATTCCACCGTTTCTGTGGAACTGTAGATTCAGAATGAATGTGAATATTATCATCTACAATGTTCGGCTCCTGGCCATCTTGAGACTTAGCTAGCTTGTCTTTTGAAGAAAGGCTTCTGGCAGATTAGGAGTTTCTCGTGGCTATTGCCCTCAATCTCTACTACTCGTGCATCCCATTTCAGAATTGTTGTCTGAGATCTTGCGAACTCGATAACAGCAGCACTGTCTCTTAGAATCACCCACCCCTACAAAAACACGTCCATTAGCAAAATATGAGGACAATGGATTGACAAAATTATTAAACGGGGCATTAAAGAGAGGAGATGCCATCTGAATAAAGCAAGGGTACTACAGCGTCCGGGATATTAAAGCAAGGGTACTACAGTGCCTACTCAAACGAAAAAAGGAGACAAACAGAATTCAAACTACAAATGTATTAAGCTCATGAGTTATGGACACTCAAAAGTCCTAATTAGGAGATGATATGGCTTTACTTGAATGATATTAGGGAATTAAGTCAAAACTTTTGAATTAAAGGTTAAAGGTTAAGTAGAACAAAAACAATGTATGGAACGTCTTCTAGCCATAGTAGGAATAGGAATAAAGCTGCAGTCGTGCACTGTAGAGGATTATGTAGTCCCAAAGTGATTGTTTTAAATATTTGGGTCAAGCCACATAAAGGAAGGAACAGCAAACCCAGATAAGAATTTAGAGCGACAACAAATCATAAGGATACCTCTGGACGAAGTAAACGATCTATCTCAGTGAATAGATCTCGCATGCGACATCTGCGCTGCTCACCAAATTCGAGAGAGAGAAGTCCTTCACCATGCACCAGATCATATGTTCTTGGATAGGACGGGAATGGCTCACACCTGAGCAAAAGTTATATAAACAAAACAATATTAGAGAATTGCAAAAGCATTATATACATTTGAGAAAAAAGAACTCCAGAAAATGAGAGAAAAAGCAACTGAGTTTCAGTTTAATTCAGTACTTCATAGAACTCAATTTTTGACAAAGGGAACCAATATTATTTCAATATATCACGAGCAATCTGGGATCTATAGGTTTTCTGGATGCCAAATATTCTTCAATTGCTTTCTCAGGATGAATTAGTAGGTAAGTAGAAAATGACATGTTTTATCATCCTAAATGTATATACAGTCAGCATGAGAAGTAGAAAATGACATGTTTTATTATCTTAAATGGATATGTTATTTTGTCTCCACAGAAAAAAAGTTGTGAACAGGACAAATTTCTTTCTCAGGGCATTAACTGCAACAAGAATCCAGAAAATGAATCGTATAAGAAGATTCAATAGTAAAGATGGAAGGAACAAATATCCAAGAGTTTGCACAAAATATTTATGTTAAAGAGATAGTATCAATATAGATAACTAAGTGATAAAATTAAGTGAAACTTGTTCATGCTATGAAATAGCAGGTAAAAATTACCAGTCATGCAACACGCCTATAAATCCCCTGTCGAGGATTAAAGGAAGGTTGTTATGTCCCCTTGTAGGAACCACGTTCATGACCCATACAGATTTTCCAGCTTCCAATAAAGCCCCATTGAAACCGCCAAAGTGAGCATTCATGTCTAGGACATTTCTCAGCATGTTGAAAGGTGGAGAAGGATCCTCATCGCCAGGTCTCTTTGGATGATCAGAAAATATTAGAGGTGAGAGCAGAGACCAATAATTGTGGACTGCTGACTTCCAGTTAATGGTATCCTCAGCAAACGCTTCTGAATGAAGACCTGATGCAGTGAGATAATTACTATGACGTTGTTTATGAACAAACAAAAGGGTCGCAATACATTTGATGTGTTCAACCTTGGGAAAATTATAACGCAGAGGCGTTGAATAATTAGATCTATTACCATGAATTGCAAGTTCATTTGAATCCAAGTTAGCCCGGGAAGGCCATTTTTTCCTGTCTTCAATAGGAATCCATCGACGACTTTGAGTGCCTGCAATACATGCTTCAAGAGGTCGATAGTATGGGGACTCAATGTCGTGGCCTTTGCTGCATAGAGCAGGGCCGGAACCAGGTTCCCTAGAAACAGAAGTGATTCAAGCATTAGAATGAGGTACAACTTATATATGTACTAGCTGTGCACATTATAAATTAACACACTCCATTCCAGATAAAACAACAATTTTCCACTTGGAGCAGTGCAAAAATTAGTAGTCCTGCATGAATAGTCAACATACACGAACGATTTCTGTTAGCAAAGTCCTTATCTTTACCCATATGAAACCAGGTGAATATAGATGAAACCAAAAAGATAGTAACATGGGGACTATAGAAATGAAGAAAAAGAAAAAGGTGTAACACTGGTTGCCTTACCTCGCTGAATAACATTTCTTCTTACTAGTCTTCCTCCACACTACAGTTTCATCTTGTTGTGGCAACATTTCCCAACAGAGACTTTCTGCAAACCCACGCACTGTATTCCATTTTTTCAGGTTTTCTTTATTGCGGAGAGAGCGCTGAGAATTTGTAAGTGGATCAGTCCAGACAAAATATCCACCAGGCCGCAATAACCGATCAACTTCAACCAAAAATATGCCATCTGTATCACATGATAAGCACACTATATATTCAGCCAACATTCCAGATCAAAAAAATAGCAGTTATAACCTTTCAGATTTTAAAAGAATATCCCACATTCTGCAATCTACGAGTATAACAGAGTAAACTCAACTGTGTCTCATAACATCTACCCAGGGTCAGTGCATCGGTTTTCACATTAATCTTCGTCTCAATTATTTTTTTATTTTGTTTCTCAACATGAAGAATAACAAGTGTCCAGTTTTAATTAAAGACGACAGCGCATAGAGACTAGCTTTTGTAGAAAACTACCATTCGAAAAGGGTATATTTCTTTCTGCTAAGTTGACAATGTGGTATTCTTTGACAAAGTTTCTTGACAATGAATGACTTAGATCAGAAAGGATCTGACCAGATCTTCCTTACTTGGAATAAAAGATTAACAACCAAGATGAATAGAGGCAAATGGCAAGATTATATATCTTCAATTTCAGAACAAGTTGATAGGATCCTCTGAACAATTACAAGAGTTACCAATATAATGCTAAATCTAATACTGTTTTAAAGATCTGTATTACAAATGGAAATCCTAACAAATCAAAGTATGCATTTCAATCTGGTAAAATACGAAGCATGCATACATATCATAAGTATTTATACACTAAGGATAAATTCATCTGCAGTCAGCCAAACCTTGAAACTAATGCTGCTTGGAATGAAGTGTGACGCTTGTGCTGATGTAGGGATATTTATTACATAAAAACTGGAATCAAATGAAAGAAACCTCTCTTCAATACGTTAATATACCTTTTCCGCACAGTTGTTTTTCGGAAGGGTGGATTGGGGGTTTGTTGATGCTCAATAGACAGCAGGTCCAAGTATGTGTATACAAGCTTTTATATTATTTTCTCCTGATGCATGGGATACACAGTAGAGGTAGCCTTCCATTTCCCCAACTCCTCCCAGTGCGACTGGAAAAATGCACACACACACACACACTGTTTGATTCTTAAATCATGAAACCTAAATATCGGTCTCATTATGTTTACAAGCTCAATTGTATTGAACTATTTCATCATTTTAGAGTTCGTAGAGGAGACAACAGGTAAGTGTTTGTGAGTATTACACAAGCAAGGAGAGAAGGAGAAAGGAAGAGGAGTCCAATATCTGAAATAGACATGCTGCCAAATTCCTATTTATTGGAAAAGCTAGTGGAAATGTGTGGATAATAATTATATTTTGACTAGCTTAAAAAATCTAAGCTTTGTCAAACATGCACCAAATGTGACACNCAAGGAGAGAAGGAGAAAGGAAGAGGAGTCCAATATCTGAAATAGACATGCTGCCAAATTCCTATTTATTGGAAAAGCTAGTGGAAATGTGTGGATAATAATTATATTTTGACTAGCTTAAAAAATCTAAGCTTTGTCAAACATGCACCAAATGTGACACGTATGAATATTGTGGATTCTTCATCATCTAATTGTTTCTACAAACAGTTTCACTTTTTGCCAAAGAATAAAGATTATCGTAAAATCTTTCTCCCTATAATGGCAAACGGATGAAGGGTACCTTTTTTATCCCAGTCAACGCGGCATCGAGCACAATGTATCATATCGAAAGAAAGGGATGGATATGGTAATTGCTTTGAAGTAAATGAGCCAATCATTGCTGGGAGCCCTCTTTCAAGAGTTAGTTGAACCTGACTGCCAGAAGCCTCATAGTTCGCTATACACATGGTCAATAGTTGGTTTGAAAACAGATGTGCCCCAAAACTGCCATAACCACATTCTATATCCAAGATAGTTCGAACCTGAACATGGAATAAAAATATCATACAATTATAATATGGAATTAGAAAAAGGATTTTCAATTATTATTGTAATTTATTGCAGACATGACAATATACAGTAGATTGCGAAAAATATGAATATTCTGAGAAACTAACAAGGTGCAGAAAATCCATAAATATGAGCAATAAAATTTTGTTCTACCACTTGAATCTTACTATACATGAACCAAATTACAACAATCATTAGCAAACATAGATAATGGATATTGAGCAAACGATACCTATTTATCACTCAACTAAATATACCACAATCCATGCATTTTCCTACTGTCTTGACTTGAATACTCAAAAACCCGAGCAGAGTATGACCACAGCATCTAAAATAAACTTTGCAAACTCAAGTTCATGCAAAAGCAACTGCCTATCTAAGACATGTGATGGGCTGATGGAATGTAATGCAAGTCAAATTGTGCAAGATATATTTGGTGATCTACATAAAACATTGATTTAGAATGTTGGGGCAACTTGACTCACACATTACGTTTTATTTATCAATTTCTGTTTTTCAACGAGATATCACAACATTAGATCCAACAGGAATAAAGAATGGACGGGTAAACAATGATGGAAATGAATCAAAGCTGAGAAAGCAGATTTATTAATTCTGCAAATCAAAATCCACTTACTCCAGCTTGTATAAAGTAGGATTCATTTCTTAGCCCAATCATTTCAGCAATTTGATGTGTGTAGTCTTCGACATCAAATGTTGAATATCCTGAACGAAAGGAGATCCGATCTTCATCTAACATCATCATCCAGTATTTGCAGCACATGGAAAGATAAAATTTAAATTTTTAACACTATGTTTTTATTTGACTGCTGAAACTAGCTCTTCCATTTACCTCTTGGTCAAACTTCCTGAGGAGAGCACCTCTTGTGCTGTAATATTAACATTGGCGAACCAGATGACATCTCTTCCACTAGGCCACCTAAGGGGAATCTTATAATTCATGGGAGGAAGAACCGAGCAATGTTGGTTTGACCCATGTACACAATGGTACAAAGTTTTCTAACTCTTGAGAACAGTACTCCAATTATCTCAACCTCGAGGAACCATGAGAGAGCTCACTGATCTCATGCAACTCTGAAACCAGTTGCTCTTGAAGCCGCCTATATCCACGAGATATTTGACCTCTGGATGAAGATGATATGGAAATCGTCCACCAAAAGGATCCAGCTAGTGCAAGAATTACAATAACTATTAAACTGAATTTGAGTAAAGAAAGTGACAATTTATGCCGATTCCTCAGAGTCCCATGGCTAATGGGATCAGATACAAAACCATTGTCACTCAAACTGTGTTTTGAAGACAAACTATCCAGGAAGAGAACCCTAAAAGGAAATCTGATAGATAAATATGTATTATGAGGACCATTTGTACGACTTCGATCCACATCTTCCTTCTCTGTTTTCTCTTTCATCTGAGAGTCATCCCACAAATCATTACAGTTTTCCAAGATTCGCACTCCGCCCCCAGATGAACCTCGATGAAGAGGCCTCGACATATTTTCAACCTGAATAACCCCGCAGAATAAATCATACAGGAGAAAAGGACCAAAAATGGGAAATCCAGAAACTATAACTATAACATCGATAAAACTCTAAATATCATCAAAAAAACAACTGGGTGCGTCGGGAAAGATCTTATCACAAATCCCATTCTAGATCCACTGAACTGACATATTACACGACATGTTGAGATTGAGCAAACGAATATATGAATATCACTCCTAAAAACAGAGCCTTTTTAGTGCACATGTGAACTGAACTAAAAATAGAAATAGAAAATGCAGAATTGAAATAAGAAACCAAGAAGAGTAAATTAACTAGATTAATTTATAAATAATAACAAAATAAACCGCCAGTTCTAGTATATGAGTAATTTGTATTTACCTTACCCACCAAGTAAAAGAGAGTAAGAGCAAGAACAAGAACAAGAACAAGCTGATTTGACACAAACTTCAATTGAGCTAAATCACTCGAATATAAAGAGTAAAAAATCGCCCAGATATGAATACACTAGAAACCAAATTGGATCTCAATTCCATAGAAAACAACAAAACTCTTTGTTTGACCAAAGTGAGCAAAAACAAAACAACGAGAGAAGCTGTTGCAGAAAACAACAGTTTTCATTTATAGTTTTACCTTTAAAGACGCAAATTAATCCAAGAAACCGAGTAAGAAAGCAACCAAAATCCCTCACTTTCAGCCTATTCTGCTGCGGATTTTCATCAAATTTCAAACCCCAAGATTTGTCTTTTCTCAATCTCCCGCTATTTCTTCCTCTTTCGCGCGCACACACAGAGAGTAACAATCTTCTCTTCAATTCCTTCCCCTTTTCTCTCACTAGTTATAACTCAAATTCAGAGAGAGATATAGATATATAGAGAGAGAACAGCTAATAGGACATAGCTACAGAGGCAGTGTGGACTGTAGAATGTGGATCAAATCTCAAGAGAGGTCGCTCGTGAAAGACCTCTCTCTCTCTCTCCTTCTATAGGAATTAATCACGCCCCTCTCCCTCTGTATAATTAAATAAATCTGATTATTTTACTTTTAAAAACATTATTAAACACGGCTTGCTTTTTAATAAGTAGAGTTCAGTCCCAACTGTAATTCTTCTTCTACTTTAAGCTCTACGTAATTAATCCCCGTATTAATGTGTGTGTGTGTGTGTGTGTGTGCGTGAGAGAGAAAGAGATCCACTTACGGTGATAACTTAGGCTTGTAGTTAGTACTTGTTTGGAATTATTCGTTTGTTGGCCACTTATTTTTATCAAAATCAGCTTTTAGCTCCCCCAATCAAATGCATAATATTTCATGATGGAACATAATATTATTTAGAGCATGTTTAGCAAATTTTACTTAAAAGAGTTAGGAATAAGAAAAGTTACTCATTTTAAGGTATTTTCAAAATAAGTATTTTTTAATTAAAAATAATAAAAAAGTAGTAATTAAATATGTTTAAAAACAAAAAGTTATTTTAAAATTATTTTTTACTTTTTTTTTTTACTACAATTCAATTATTCGTTTTTCAATATATAATAAATATTACAAAATCATTGTCATGTATGAATTTTTTTAATATTAATTCTCAATTAATTAACATTTACATTAATCTAAACTCCATGAATCTCGATTTACATGAATTTATAGTTATTATAAATGAATTTATTTATTAAGAATTTTAATGTGCATGTATTGGCAATTAATTTTTATATACCAAATGTAATATAAAAAAGTTGTTCATTTGTAGTATTTCATCATCACAAAAAATTTGAATCAATGAAATTGAGTTTTGAGTGTACAATTTTATTCTCTTAAATTTTCATCTAAATTTTATTTTCTTTAATTCATTTAAGACTCAATCCTCCCAACAAATTGGTATGAAATATTACTTTTACAGTATTTATAAAGTATTTTAAAATAACGTGCAATATTTATTCAACTCTGACTAATTTATGAAAATATTAAACGTGTTACGTAAACAATGTGTTCAATATACGAATATAAAATATATTTACTCTTTTTTAACTATTTAAATGTTTATACAACGCGAATCTAACCCATTTTTAATTAAATTATGTAATAAAAATATTCCCTTGGTAAATATTTGTGTTTGTTAAAAATGTAAACCTTTATATGACGTGAATACAATCAACTTTCATGCGGGCTAAAAATTAAATTTTTAGTATACGTTGATAAAAATTGATTATAAATGTGGATCCCTTGAAATATAAATTGTAGAATTTGACTTAAATTTTTAATAAATTTTAAGCTACACCAAACAGGGACTAAAATTTCTTGATGTGCAATATTTGCTATAATTTTCGAAACCCTTTCCCTTTTGTTGGTAAAAAAAAAAATTGATAATTTTGGGACTATAATTAAATTTCTCACGGTGTTATTTAAAACGAAATAGGAAAATGGTACAAATAGAATTAGGAGGGGACACGCCATAATAATAATAATGCCCGTTACCATCTTTAAAGGCATGCACACAAATATGCCACCATACGTTTCTTGTTATGATTGTCTCTTTTTGTCCCATTAATAATAATAAAAGCTTACATACATTTCGTAAGCTTTTATTTCTTTAGTTATTTCGACATTTCGAGTTAAAAAATGATGAGCTCAGGGCTCTAAAGTCAAGATCTGTTTTGAAATTAAGAAGTTACTTTTCAATATGCATAGATAATTTTTTTAAAGTATTTTATCTGACTATAAGAGTTTTTTTTTTTTTTTTTTTCTTTTTTAACGAAATGCAAAATTCCTATCAAACATACTCTCGAAATACTTAACACATTTAATATTTTAGTTAGACCGAAATCTAGCTTGTATCGTCAATACATAAACAACATGAAATTTACTTTGGATTTTGTATAAAAGGGTTAGATCGGTTATAATTTGAAATATTTTGAAATACTTATTTTGCTATGATAATTTTAAAATTTACCTTTTATGACAAATCTATTTTTTCTCGAAAGAAAAGTACTCACTTTTTACAAAAAAAAAAAAAGAAATTAAATTTAACCATAATTAAATATGATCTCTATATGTGAACTCTTGACCATTAAATGCACACAATCTAAATATTTCACGAAACAACTTGTTTCGTTCCTCTTGAAACTGAAAGAGATGCATATTGACAAATCTGATGCATATGCACGAAATCAAGTAAGTTGGTATCATTTTTTTTTTCATTAATTCTTGTTGATATTGAATTCCTAATCATAGGTTGGCCTACAATAATATCCCTAATAAAAGTCAGTAATCGACGAATACAGTTTCACCTTGTTCCCAAAAACAGCTCGGTTCCACCGATTTTTCAGCTCCGTGAGCTCTGCCATGATCAAGAAATATCATGGTTATTGATTTGATTAGGATGACATTATCACTTCTGCTTTAACTAATCTCACATACACTCGTGGCATGACTGATCTGAACATCTCATGTCAACAAATCAAAAGTCATAACGATCATTTAAAACATCATGATGAGCTACTAAAGCCGACCTCTCCTTCCAATAAAAAACCTCCATAGATGAATAATTTGGTACACTCAACAAGGAAGAACATTGTGTTTACGACGGAATGCATTGTTAACAACTTGAATATGGTGGCCAACTTTCCAAAATCAGTTATAAATGGGAAGGAGTGGTCCCTTTGATGGACCACGGGATCCTTAATCTCCTCATTTGTATCATCACGCTTGTGAATGCAAAAAATCAATAAATTCCTCATTTTACCATTCCAGTTGCTCACCTCGTCCTAATACTTAATTTACGCTGATAAAACTGATTACTCGGTTTCGAACGTCATGAAAATCTAATTATTTTATTCAAGATCATGCATATCAAATTACCAAAAGAATTGTTATATACGAAACATACCTTAATTCACTGGGAATAATTATTTAATACTGGATTTTGAATCTAGAATATTGACTCTTTTAATATTGATCTTGATTTTGCCTTCTAACTTCATAATCTTGATTGTTTTGTTCTTCAATTTGATTCTTGATTATGGATTCTTTAATTCTTTAATCCTCGTTCTTGATCGTGGATTTTTTATCTTCCTATTCAATATGTTTTATCTCGTATTCTTCGATGGAACAATTTTCTTTTTAAAATTGGTGCAGCTTAAGTGACACGTCATTAAAAAATCAAATAAGTTGGAATTATGTACAAAAAATAAAATAAAAAATAAGTTGGACTCGCCATTTGGATGTGTGAACCAATTTCCTCAATCAATTTCACAGTGCACCAAACTTGCGCCAGAATTGCCGCTTGCCGACGATGACTTGTATACATACGTTTTTGTCCTTTATTCGTTTTTTCTATCCACATTAAGCTAATTTCGTCGCAACATGTTATTCTCGTTTTAGTATTCTACATTCGATGTCGTTCAATGCAAATAGTCGGATCAACTTTTTCTTTTTTCTTCGATTAATATTATAAACAAAATAAAGTAAAAACTGCCAAAATTTTATCCTTTCTGACTCTACTGTCTAATCACAGACGACCACCTTAGTTCATTGCAAAATTGATGGCTTTAGTGTTTGGCAATCGACAAAAAGAATCCAAGACAGATTTTCAACTTTTGCCTTTGAAAAATTAAGGGAATGTTTTCTTTGTGTTTTGAATTCATTTTGAATGCTGTGTTTTTAGCGTCCATTTAGAGATTGTTAAAAATGTGTTCTTTTTGACATTTTGAAAATACACAAAACGCGTTTTGAAAATTTTGGCTTAATTATTAATGAAAACACCCAAAACGAAAAATTAGCGACAAATTTGCCGTTTTGGGTTTTCTTTGTAAATTTTTAACTTATTTTCAAAAACGCATTTTCGAAAATAAGAAAGAAAATGCGTTTTCACTGTTTTGAAAAATCGAAAACAGAAAACGACTTGAAAATGGTAAAGAGAACATGCCCTAAAATTCTCTATTTTCTTTTTATGGCATGATTATTTTAATAATTTTCATTTCAATATTACAATTAATAAATCAAAGAAAATATAAATATACAAGGTTTGACTGATGATTCTAGAAATGAAAGTTTATAATTGATTTTAATTTATTAATTATATCTCGTCTTACTTAGGCTCAGTACTACTAATAATTAATTATTTAATTATTGTTAATATAATAAAACGCAATTAACAGAGTATTAATGGTGAAGAGGAGAGAGAAGCCACATGCAAATATAAGTTAATTTCGACTAATTAATGATGCTTTTTTTTAATCCTCTTGAAATGTAGGGCCCCACAGTGTAGCCGCGTTACTGTGTCGGTGAAGCACGTGTCGGTGAAGCGAGTGAAACTGGTGTACATTGTAATTCTACATTTGTTTCTGTAGTTTTGTCCGCGTGAAACCAATACTGAAATTCGAGATGTCACGGGTCTGATTCTGAATAACGATATTTCATTTTTATTTGAAAAATAATTATATTAACGACCTGTTTGGTACGGTTTAAAATCCAATTAAAATTGAAAATATGACCGTTATTGGGTCCCACCCGTCTAATAAAAGTTTACCATAACGGCTAATTTTTCAATTTTAATCCGATTTTAATATCTACCAAACACCCTATAAAAACACTTAGACTCTGTCTGATAGGGTGACAATTCTATGAAAAATTTTATTTTCCTACTTTTTGATTGTTTGATTGGATTTTTTTCTTGGCAATTGGAATTTCCACTTCCTCCCATACGGTTACAGATTCTTGGTTTTCCTTGAATTCATTTTCCCACCACTTAAGTGGGAAAATGGTTTTACAGGTAAATTTTTTTTTTTTTTTTTTTGTTTTTGCGCAATGGAAACAAATTTTAAGTGGAATTGTAACAAATTATATCCCTTTAATAAACAATTTCTATAAAAATAAAGATAAACGATACCAGAAGATTCAAAATTTAAATATTTTCCATGTAGAAAATTATACCAATCAAACACAACTAATTGACAATTTATAGGAAAACAATTCTAAGCAATTCAATTTCTTGGAACTCATTTTCTTTCCACCGGAATTCCACTTTTACAATCAAACGGACCCTTATAGATTAGTTAGAAGAATCTTCTACGATCGGGTTTTTGATTTTTCACTATTAGATGTTATTTATTAGACGCACTATTTTGGATTTCGAACGTAGTGAAAAATAGGCAAGAGTTAACTACGACATGCCCATATATGCTGCGACGGGACAAATTGACTTTTGAACACGTCAAAAAGTAAACAAAAACTTTTGCTCAATATTGGATCGAACGCGTTATATTAAATTCTAGTAGTTTCATGTCAACTCACAAGTCAACGCTTACAATCTCAATGTGTATGTATGGAAGTCAACAGTAACAATCTCAAAGTGCATCTTGGCCATTTTGTCTGAAAGTGTATTCTTAACGACATCGAAATCTAAGATATGGTAATTAATGAAGATGGGCCTATGGGCTTTTTTCTTGGGTTAGTCAAAGTTCAAATCAATTCAATTGACATTCTAATGTGCAGCACGTTCCTTGTGCACTAACCCCTTTGACCTTAGATTTTTTAACCCACTGGGCCACTATTAATTAATTTATTCATAACTTTCTTAAAAAGGAGAGAAAATTTTGGTAAACACCTTGACTTAATTGCCAAGGCAAAGATGGGTGAGACCGTGTGAGAATATTAAAACAGCTTTAGCTTTACACTGCATGATTAAAGGTTATTGCCATATTTTGCCTTTGATAAATGTTTAAATATATTTCATTAATAGTTTCGAAGCAATCATCAGCATTGTTGCTGTCTAATCTGAAAACTCACGTTGAATTGTCTAGGGATCCATCATGAATTAATCAACAAAGGACTTTTTATCCAAATGAAATAGGACAATCTGCCCGAGGTTTCACCCTCACGGGTTGAACCATGGGAGGTGTCATCTAGAGATGGCAAAAAAACTCGTTGCCATCACTAGTGTCATCTAAGGAACATCATCACTACACGATTGAAAAAGTGTCGTGCGGATGATGAAACCGTCCACATTAGCCAATCAAAAGAAAATCACGATGTTCTAAGGTATAAGGCTTATAGCCTAGATGTTATGATTGCCTCGCCTTCGCGAACTCTGAAGCCAATTAAATCTATCAAAAAGGGCGATGACAAACATGTTTAGAATAGACACTGTAACTTGACATGACTAGAAATATAATTCCAATTTAATGACATATACGAAAGGGCAAAAGCCCAATGAAATGGGTTGAATTATCAAAATCTCTTTTAACACTATTGCTTATAAGACCCTATTTGATGCCAATTAAACATAGTTTTTTGGGAAAATGAATTTTGGAATAGTGATTTTTTTAAAAAAGAATTTTGGAAAATGTGATTAAACAATAAGAGAATATTTTGAGTTTACGTGCAAAATATTCAATTGTGATGCGTGATTTAAAATGAATTTTAGAAAAAGTAAATTTTGAAAAATGGTAGACAAATATAGATTAAAAATCTAACAATTACATTTCTATTGCATCATATTCCAGTATTACACAATCACTCTATTTAAATTTTCTTACATTGATTTAAAGATGTCACGTCATTTTTAGTCATCAATAAGCACAAACCTGCAAAAGACAGTATATGACAGTCGAGATTGAATAGTTTTCCCAGTTAGAAATAAAGAAAACTCTTCTTGACGTTGTCTAACACACACTCACATGCATACTATGGACTTATGATATTTGCTAAACTTTCTCGTACCACTTTCTAATCAAACAATCTTCTCACGACATATTTTATAACACAAAATGTATAAAATTGTGCATATTAAAATGAAAATAAACAAAAATAAAAATCATACTATCTACTTTTTTATAATATATTCTCGAATTATTCACACTACGACATGGTTACGTAGGTGTGAAAGAATCATCAAAGTTGCTTTAGACGCGTTTTCACTGGCATAGTTGATTGCATGCCAGCTAGGCATTCGGATATTCATATCCATCTGTTCTCCACTAGCTACAAGCCTTTGCTTTCACAAAACATTGTAGTCTACATTTTTCGCTGAACAACAAAATTGAATTCTTTAATTTTTGACTTTTATTTTCGATCACATATTCTTAAATCAATTAGTATTACACGTAAAATCAAAATATTATCTTATTTTTCAACCACATAGTCTATATCACATCACTATTCAAAAATGAATTTTTGAAAAAAAAAAAAAAATGAGACTCAAACATGCTCATAAAATTGTTAATTGCACCTATTTCATGTCCCGAGCTTGGTGAATAAGGCCTTGGGAAATTGAATGCTTCCGGCATTGCTAGGGAGTCACTATCACATTCTTTTTCTGGTGTAAATCAGTCTTTCTTTCTGGCATCGACAGTTCTTCTAAAATTGACTTTCGATTGACTTCTTTTATAAAACCTCTCGAAAAGCGTGGCCCAACTTTCTTGACTTTTGTTACTCTCTTCTAACCTAAGTTCCAATACTCTCCCTCTCACTCTCTAATTTGTGGCTCGTTCCTTGACGATATGGTATTTGGAACTTTATGAATTGTGATTGCGTAATATTGTTCAATTTTTCTATGAGTACAACAAATGCCTTACATAAAAATGAAAAATTGATGAATCGACTTGATGGAGGAGAAGAAACTTGTGATATAATATAATGACACGGGACTATTAGTTTGCACATGTTGTGGGCTATCTTCAATTTGATCAATATTAGACACGATAAGGAACACCACTCACTTCTCATTATTATTTATAAATTAATTTATTGGGTGACCAATTGTTGTTGGCTATACAAATGACAATGAATCCGATGTTTTTTTTGACATATCCAAGGTGCATTTTGGAAAGGAAAATTCTATTTGTACATAGTATTTTACCTAATTGATGCCATTTGGTATGTAAAATAAAACTCTACGTTCCCCATCTTCATTAATGATTCGATTAATAAAGACCCAAGTGTCACTATAATGAAATTTGATGATATAAATGAAATGAAAATTGATCGAGAACTTAAATGTTCAATTAAGTACACGAAGCTTCAGTTTGGTCTCATTATCTAAAATTAATTTATTTTTTCTCAAACTCAATTTTAATCATACATTTTATGGAATTTATTTATCATTTTTTAATCATATATGTCATTAATTTTAATCAAAATTTACTAAAAATCTGATTCTTAATGAAACTAAGCAGGGCTGAAGATTGTAGCAGTAAATTTGAAAGATAATAGACCCATGTTTGATGGCCATTATTTTGAAAAAAATGAAGTTTTGATTAGTAATTTTTGTAAAAAAAATGTGTGATTAAAAAGTTGGAAATTTTTTAAAGTTTACTTGTAAAATATTTTATTATTTAAATGTGTGATTGAAAATAAGTACGAAAATTAAAGAGTTTTAAAATACCGATAGTCAAACAGGGCCTAGATTACATGATAAGAGATGAGAGAAAAAGGAAACAACATGGCAACATAAGGCCCACCCATGTATTAGAGCCCACAAAAAACGCATGTGTAATGTTTAAATGAGAGCATTTCTTGAGGGACTAAACACACTATCTCTTCTTTGTGACAATAATTCATATAGCATGTGCTCTCATTCATTCACATAATCATATGGTGTGACAAGTATTTTTAATGAAAAAAAATTATTTCAATCTACATCATAACAGTTGAGACTTAAATATCTTAATTCTATATAATCAAAAACAATAAAACCGTAATAAAGAAATAAAGACATAAGAGAACACGCAAGATTTTTCTCAATGTGAAACTATGTTCTCGTCTGGCGTTATGATAATTCTCTATAATGAAAAGAAGTTTACAAGATAAAAAATCATACACCCTATTTCCTCAAACCTCTCTAACTCTTTTTGATGATTATATAAAATTTAATGACGGCTTGTTAAAAAATTAGGTTAAAATCGAATTTACAAGTTTCAAAATCCCTAAAATGTCCTTCATGAAATTTTGATTAAGGTATAAATTAAAACATATGATAATTTTCTAAAAATCTATACCAAATGAGATGATTGACACCGTCAAATATTACAAAAGAAAAAAAAAATTACAACCTTAAAAATAATTATCTCAAAAGTATACCGAGAATCATAGAACGAAATGCTTGAATATCTTCGGTACAAAAAAGGGAATTGAGTTGTAATACCGCTACATAGATTGGCATCAGTAAATAATATTTTGATAGTTATGACCTGGAACCATGTTGTCGTGAACTAGTTTAGCTCAAATTTTATGATGTTGCTCGATTTCTATTATAAAGGACAACCTTACCTTACGTATTACGTTGATCCCAAAGAGACCTCAATCTAAGGCAATTATGAAAGCTAGACTTATATCGGACAACGATGCCCTCGATGAGGGCTCAAGGACATCAATCATCATGCCCAAGTTTCATGAAAATAGATATCATTTTAATTTTTAATTTTACAAATACTTCTTATTTAGATTTTTTTATGGAAACCTTAAGCATTTTTCTAATAGTTTCTTGGCCCAATATTGAATTATGCATACAATCCATACACAGAGCCCAAATCTATGAAAATGGACACAACTCAATGGTCCGTGAAAATAAAATTGACCCAAATATCAAAATGCCTCAAATTACGATTTTATGGCAAGTTTAGGGGATTGCATTTTTAGCAACACTTGTTTCACCTCTCACGTTACCAAGTTCCAATTGGTATGCTTGTAGATCCTATGAAAAAGGTACAATTTTAAATTTACAATGCGGTATCTCAACTCGTTGTGTCAAAATACTTAGAGTCGAGAATTAAAATTCTTAAGGAAAATCTATCAATATAAATACATTATTGTCAACGATAATCATTTCGAAAACTTCATCTCAAACTCAATTATTTCGAATAAAGAGTATGTACAGTGTTAAATTATCATCGGTTCCTTGGATAGAGAGGAAGGTTGAGAGGGGTCCAAAACATACATTTAGGCAAACAAGAGAAATATTTGGTGAAATGTCATCATTGAACCTTGAATCCATTGTTTTTTTAAAGTATCAAGTTTGTTAAATTCAACATTAGAGTCTATCAGTTGAGTAATATAATACAAGTTCTTATTTGATTGCAAGAATTTTAATAAATACTTAAGAGACAAGTACATAAGTAGAGGTGTCATAATGTGATCTAACGGGGACAACAAACCAACTTAACTCGTGTTGAACACGCTATAAGTTTAATTGTTTATTTAGGGTGTGTTTGAGCTACATTATTATGGAAGAATGTATTCTGAAATAGTAGATTGATGAAGAATGTGTGGTTAACAAAGAAGGAAAAGTTATTGATGTGATGAAAAATATTATATTATTGAAGAATGTGTGGTTGAAAATGAGTAAAAAAATGGGAATGAAAATTTTATAAACATTTTCTTGCATGATTTAAGTGTTTTTTGTAGAGTTGAAAAATTAATTTTATCTTAAGAGACTATGAATCAATGGAAAATCAGAATCTTTACCAAAATCATCATTAGTGCTTAGTCATTTATGCATTATCTTTTTCTAATAATTCAAAATAAAACTGAACGCCAAACACTGTTTAAAAAAATTAAGGACGTGTTCAGTAGAGATTAAAATTGAAAAACTAATCGTTATTGTTGACTTTTATTAGACTAATGAGATCCAATAACGACTATATT
>CAIGRR010434873.1:0-19037 GCA_903798365.1 Fraxinus sp. 1973-6204 | reverse complement strand
GAGTTTTATCCTTTTTTCTATTTCTCTCTAATCCACATCACCAATCTGTACATCAATATGTACAAATAATGTTATTCTTCTATATACTACCCTTATGTAGAAAGTTAAAAAGGCTAAAATATGCTTTCCGAAAATGAGATTAAATTAAAGAGAAAAGATAATTGATTCGATTTGACTCGACCACCTTACATCCCACGTTAAATTTTGGTTCCGCTATGAGAAAAATCAATATTATTAAAATCGGATTGGAAAAATCATTTCGATCGAGATAACCAACAATCAGACAGATAATCGATTCGATTATTGTTGAAAAATTGTGAATATAGAAATCGATCCAAAACCCAACAAATTGGGCAATAACTAGAAATTGATTAACTGAGCACAGTTTCAAGAAGTTTCCCTCTTGATTTTAACAAAGATATTTAGTAGAGCGAAGAATATGACATTGTTTGTCTACCCCACTTCTTACATTTGTCCAATGCTTAAGGTAGGCGAAAATATAAAAGAAAAAGTATGTGGTGGTGCAAAAAATGGAAAAGAACAAGCCAGACTAGTGTGAAGGAGAGTTGCAAGGCAAATGTGATTTTTTTTTTATTTTTTGGCTTAGGTGTCTAAGAGTCGCCCAACTAACCTTGAAGAACAGCGGCCTTCTCCCCTGATTCGCTACCCGAGTAAATTCGAATGCGTTTAAAACCTATAAACATTTGGGTTGGACACGGACAGGATATCTGGAGGGACAACAAAACGCACTATTACTTTGCCTTCATGTGATATTTGTCTTCCAATGTAAATGTTGTCTTCCAACGTCGTGGTGATTTGAACATTACTATGAGGCATCTCTTGGTAGTATCTTTACTACTGCACCATGCTCGTCGGGGCAATGTAAAGTGTCTTCTTTATTAGGGATTTGATGGTAAATGATTAGATATATAGGGATAAAGCATGGACCTATTTGAATTAAATAATACTCCTTAACACCATGGTGTTTTGCACCCGTTAATAGGATTTATAATATATTGACATCTAGACTGATGCTAAATAACATTATTCATTTAAAGCCTATCATTTTTCTTTGAGATAAAATGGGTATTCAAATAATTAAATGATATTAAATAGTGAGTCTTAACATTCTTTTATTTGATATAAACTTTTAATTGATATATCATTAATTAGAAAAATGAAATATTACATGAATATATGAAATATTATTTTAGTTTTTATTTATCATTNCTTTGAGATAAAATGGGTATTCAAATAATTAAATGATATTAAATAGTGAGTCTTAACATTCTTTTATTTGATATAAACTTTTAATTGATATATCATTAATTAGAAAAATGAAATATTACATGAATATATGAAATATTATTTTAGTTTTTATTTATCATTTCTTTTTTTAAATTCAAAACATTGAAGAAACTGTAAATGTCAGTAAAGGTATCAGTAAGCATATTTTGAATAAGCAAACCAAGGATACAAAAAACTCGACGTGACGTATAAATAAAGATAATTAGCCATAGATTTACAACGGTAAAATAAAAAGGTCGAAATCTACAAAAAGGAAAAAAAAACCAATTATAATTTTCAATCCATTTTCATTTATCAATCAATCAATCAATCCATTTCGAGCATAAAAATGGAGATCAAGCCTGGTCTCTCAGCTTTAGTCACTGGCGGAGCATCAGGCATCGGCAAAGCGCTAGTTCTTGCCCTTGCTAGCAAGGGAATTTTCGTTACTATAATCGATTTTTCTGATAAAGGACAAGAAGTTGCATTACTTGCTTCCAATGAAGTTTCCAAGTTCCATTCTGAACTGGGATTTCCGCCGGCTATGTTCATCAAAACTGATGTGACTAATACAAGTGAGTGATGCTTTGTTGAGTCTCGGATTCCATCTTAACACGTTCGTTTCAGAACACTAATCCTGAAATCCGACTGCTCGATTGAGTTAAAATTTTCGATTGAACTTTTTGAAGCCTGATACATAGCCCAAGTCTGTTGATTATATTTGTATTTATTTAATTAATATACGTTTTTATCCTTAATAATCTTTCACACTTCCACCAATTAAATTGGCACATAATTATTGTAGATTGTACTATTTATTTTACTGATTAGGGAAATACTGAATATGTTTGGTTTGATTATTGGGTTAGATGAACTTTCTGCGGCTTTCAAGAAGCATGTCGAGACGTATGGAGGATTGGATCTCTGTATTAACAATGCGGGGATTGCGAATCCGGTTC
This sequence comes from Fraxinus sp. 1973-6204, assembly GCA_903798365.1. Classification (NCBI taxonomy): domain Eukaryota; kingdom Viridiplantae; phylum Streptophyta; class Magnoliopsida; order Lamiales; family Oleaceae; genus Fraxinus; species Fraxinus sp. 1973-6204. Next base: position 16,791 of record CAIGRR010434873.1, on the reverse strand, counting down.
CATTTAACAAGGACAATACTGATGGTTCTAAATCTTGGAGACCCACTGTTAATGTCAATCTTATTGCAGTTATTGACTGCACCCATCTCGCTGTAAAGTTTTTTCAAAGTCTGTTATTTTACGTTCTGCCAGTTGATTGAAAGTGAAATTCTTATATTATTCACTAGGTTCAGCTTGAAATAGATACATCTTTCTATTAAGTTAAGCGGGTATTAAATGATTAATGGAGCTTTGAATGTCTAAGGTTTCCTATAATTCATGCTCAAGTTTGAAATTTCAGTTGATTGATGGTTACTTTAGTTAAGAGGACCTTGGAGAGTTGCACCTATGAAACAGATGTGGAGAGAGTTTTTGTTGGTCTGCACGTCAAAGACGTGTCTTTTCTCTGGATTGTTTTTCATGTTCACGGGTGTTCCAATTTTATGTCCATGGCATATTGAACTTGATTTGGTTGCAGATTCAAACCATGCAACAGGCTAAAAAGCCTGGTGTGATCATTAATCTTGGCTCTGCGTCGGGGCTCTACCCAATGTATGCTGACCCTATCTACTCTGCCTCAAAAGGTTTGTAGTTATCTATACATTGTTTTCTGTCAGTTCTTCCCAAATGTAATTGATCTACAATATGTTTCTGGCCTGAGGATGATAAGAAATTTCACAGGAGGCGTGGTTATGTTCACCAGATCCCTCGCTCTTTATAAGCGTCAAGGGATCCGTATCAATGTGCTTTGCCCTGAGGTAAGCTCTATTTAATTTTTTTAAGGACACACCTGAGGTGCACAGCAGTAATTGGCTGAGATATGAGACACCTCATTGATGTTAGAGGTTGGACATGAACCGCTGTGTCGGGGTTTGAATACCTCCTTTCCCTGCAACTGCCCAAAAGGGAAGTACCATTCATTGTGATTTAGTCTCTATCTCTACGTCGACCAACAAATAGAGTCCCATAGTTGCTCCAAAGGATAGATAGATATGTCGTGTAACAGTGTGGAACAGAAATGGTTCTCAGCAATGTTAGTCTTAGGAGCTCGAGAATGAGTTGTCAATTGTACTCGACTTGGAGAAGAGTTAGGACAAGGGATTATCTGAAAAGAATCCTCTCCTTATTTGGGAATGGAGACTGGATGAAGGACTAAAAGTCCGTTAGCTGCCTTAAGGCTTACCATCCCTGTACATGTGCCACTCTCTTCTTTCATAATAAAAATAATGAAAATACCCCGCGTCAATCATATTGTTGCAAGGAGCAGTAGTTACTTGTCATCCCCAATTAGCGAGATGGTTTTTGCTTTGTGAACCGACTTGTAGTTATTGACTCTTAAAATATTAAAGAGGAGGTCTTGATACAACTGCACCTCTAGCATTTTAGAGATTTAATTATTTATTGTTTCCAGATCTTCAAGCGGGTCATTACTTAATCCTGTTTGTTCATCAAGAGCTGCATACTGCTAACGGTTAATTTTTCCTAATAGCTGCAAATGCCTTTTTTTCTCTCTCTCTCTCCGTTTAACTCATTTATTCAGTTTTCTTAATATGTACTGCTACATTTGGACTTACTCGCTCATCACCAATATATTTTGCTTCAATTCTCAATTCTAATAACCATGAGTCAACATACTTTTTACCTCAATTCACATTCCCAGTTTTTTCGCTCTCAAAATTTATGGCAAAGTTCCTCAGCAACCAGCTATCCGACCCTTTGGGAACAAGCAACTGAACCCCTTAAAATAAGCAGCTGCTCTGAATCCACTGCAAATTTCTTCTGGATGCAGTTTCCTACGAAGAAAGGGAAAGGAATGAAAGCACCACCACCTTAAAGAAACCAACTATTATAAAAAAATCAGGATGGCACCATCATCGATGGCCAAAGCCTGAGGCCAAAATGGATCATTGTCGCCACCCCCCAGAACCTTTAGGGAAAAGACTGCCACAATGAAAACCAATATTACAAATCGCCCCCAAACAACCACCACCTTGACAACCCCTCAAAATCACAACGACCACCATTTCCTCTTCCCCCACTATGATCAACCATACGCATTAATGAATCTGAAATTAGAAGAATCGGAAAAAGGACCACAATATGTCACTCACTCTGATGACCCAAAATCATTATGATCATCTAGAAGTCAAAAGTTTCCATCAACTATCACTACATATAACCCAAAGCTTCTCAATGTACACTTACCATTACTGAAAAACACCTCAAATCAATTGGTTAATCTGATGTATTTAGTAGGAGAAGAGGTGTGGTTATTGGTTTTGAAGGTCAGCTTGTGAGGAAGGTTGTTAATTTTAAGTTGGATGTGTTTTATAGCAACATCAGCCAACGGAATGGCTGTGATCTAAGAAGTTGAAACGATAGTGTTTGTACTAATGGGAGACTGGCCAGGTTAGCATGAAACTTGGCAAGGATGAGGCTTGATGGTGGTGGTGAAGATTCGGTTGGTGTTTGTGGGGTGGGGTGGGGGGTGGGGGGGTGTTATTCAATTTCAGACAGAGGGACTATAGCTTTATCATCAATTAATATCTATCTAGCTCATTCTTTAGCATGATGCTTTTCCATACTACATGGTAACATAAGAATTTTTAGCTTTCTTATTGAGATTTCTTAGAGATGGTGTTAGCAAGTTGCAAGCAGTTTTATAAATGCATGGCAAGCAGTTTTATAAATGCATGTTTGGGAAACATTATAATTTAGTAGTCAATTCAAACATTAATTTTAACCATACATTTTTTAGGACTCACAACTAATATCAACTTATCCGTCACTCATTTTGTCATACCAACTAATTTTATCGAAAGCACACGAAGCTTTTCATCATTGGTGCAAAAAATACCAATTAATATTTCTAATCTTTTCTATAAAAATGATTATTCCCTCTTCTGCTTGCAGTTTGTGCAAACTGATTTGGCCTCAAAAGTGGATCCTAAATTTATTGATCTAATTGGAGGCTTCTTGCCAATGGAAATGGTTGTTAAAGGTAAGTACTATTGAAAATAATTTTACAAAACTTCACCCTATATATCATAGAACTTCGTTGATATATGGGATGTGTATGTAATACCATCATGCATGTCAAGGATATACTGTTCATTATTGTATTTACGAAATTAGTTGAAGAATTAATCTGTCATTATACTTTACCCTTTTCGGTGTATTGCAACCTCTGTTTTTAGCTGTGAGTTTCTAATTGTCCAATATTCAGGTGCTTTTGAGCTTATAAGCGACGAGACTAAAGCTGGGTCTTGCTTGTGGATATCTAAGCGAAGGGGCTTAGAGTATTGGCCAACTCCTGCAGAAGAAGCAAAATACCGTGTGCGCCTTTTAACATCTAGGAGAAAGTCTTCATTTATGTCCCCATTGAGTACTCAAATACCCCAAAGTTTTGAGAAGATGTAAGAAGACATAAATTCAGTTACTTGCATTAAAAAGAGTGGAAGTAGTCTATGTCATCTTCTTATGTTTGTTCCTCGACTTTGAAATGCAACCATTTTGTGGGCACAAGAAGGCATTGGTCACTCATTATGAATTATATAATGATCTAATGGAAGAGTTAAAATTTTGATATTTATATGTTAAAGAGTCTTTATATGCTAGCAACTGAGCACTGAAATCCACATAAGAGTAGCTTATTTAACTTGTTTGTGATGATTATGTTTTAGCTCATTTTTTTCTTTCAAAATATTTTGAGGATTTTTTGCCTCTACATTGATGTTTCTTCTAATTATTTGTCAGAACGTGACCAAATAGTACATAATAGTTTTTCTTCTATTAAGCATGTGGCTACAATTTCATGTAAATCACTGTTGCAATTATTTCTCTCCTCTTGTATGTTTACCAAATCATTTATTGATTATTTTTTAATGAGTGTTTTTTTTTTCTTCTTCTCTAGAGTTGTCCACACATTGAATCATGATTTCCGTAGGGCTACCAGTGTAATACGTGCTCCGTTGAGATTCCCCCTCAAACCTGATCATGTGCTTTTGAAAGTCATTTATGCCGGTGTTAATGCTAGTGATGTAAGTTCGTTACTCTTATAATTTGATTTTTGTGTCTATAAGTTTTATGTGAATCAAATAGATGTCCTAAAGTTTGATATCCTATATTTTGATAAAAAAAAGAAAAGAAAAAGAAATAACAAGCCTTACACTATATGGTGCATGTGCGTTGCACAACATAGGTACATTGTAAATTATAATATATCTAGGAATATTTAGATTTAAGGCTCTTCCAATGTAGTTACACTTTGCTACTTGCATATTTATTATTTTTTGGTGTTGGCTGGCTCTATTGGGTTAAACCTGATTAGCGTAAGGATTATTATCTGGAATAAACTTACCTGGTGTACATATATATCATGATGAGGAGCCTATTTACGTGTGCACTAACAGAGAGCATTTCATAATAGGTGAATTTTAGCTCGGGACGGTATTTTAGTGGAGACGAAAAGGACATCAAATCCCGTCTTCCATTTGATGCTGGCTTTGAGGTAAGAAAAAAACTCAAGTTTTAGATTAATTTGAGACTTAGATTGGTGTACTTAAACAACGTTTATTGTACGCTTTTACAATCAGCATTGATTCTCAGAAAGTGTCCCTACCAGTAATTCCTCATGCTTTTTCCAACTCTCATTACTTTAATTGCATTCAAATTGCCATTCATTGTTAAGATATATGGAATGCTAAAATATCATACTTTAACTTTAATAATGTAACTGCTCCTTCACTTTTGAAATGAATGACTTGCTTCATATTGTTTCTTCTTGTGCACTTCCCTAAACTAGAGCCTTTTACCTTTCTCCTTCTCCCGGAATGAAACAATGAATTGCATGTTTGTACTTAACCCAATACCTTTTCAAGCTTTATAACTTTGACATAAAGTTAAATCATGTTGTTTCTAGCTTGTTACTAGTTCCATTCCGAATTGACGTCTCAAAAGTATCAGTGTCATCTTTGCAAAGGTTTTGCATCAAGCACTGTAATATGTGTTAATCCTAGATGACAAGTTTAATCTTGGGGGGGAGAGGAGTGGGGGGTTGAATATATAGAAATATTTTATTGTTTTCTGCTGCTTGCTCATTCAAAACCTATTTATTTCTTCTTTAAAAATCTTCACTGTATGAATGAATCAATAAATATGAAGTTTCAGAAAGTAAAGAGATGGTAAGAGCGTGCCAGATTTATGACGGTTCACCTCATGAGTCTACATTCATTTCTGAAGTCTACCTTTTAGTATTTCACCAGTTTAGCAACAACTCTCTCCCATTTCTTTTCATTGGCTCAGATACCTACTTATAACAGCAGTAGGCAAGCTTAGATATTTGCAGTGATTTGAGAATCACAGAGCAAGAAAAAAAATATTCTTTGCAGATTATGCTTAGAGGGTTTCTTCTTAAAAGACTGATTTTAACACTTTACAACTTAAATAATATTGTGTACTCCTTTCATTTTAAAAATCTTGTGATTAGAGTTCTCCGAAAGATTTTAGGTTTATTATCTATTATGGACTAGCAACATGAGTAGCTTTCAAGATAGGAACAATACTTATGGACTTTCTGATGGCGAGTCACGACAAACAATAATAACAACGAAGAAAGTGTATGCAGGAAGTCTTCTTTAGTTGCCTGTTGTTGCGCAATGTCCGTTGGACTTCTAAGGAAAATTTGTTTGTCGTTTGATTCCTCCAATAGCTTGATCTGGATCTGTAATTCTGATAATATCCCTGAACGTATGAAGTATTCAAATACTTCAATAAATGTCTGAATCATCAAGAATGGACGTTTGAAACTCCCTATACGACTATGTCTGGTCTTTCGGATTTCCTCTTCAGATATATGATAAAAATTATCATTCATATGACCTTTTCAAAATTCACATCAAGTGTATTATACAAAGCCATACGTATGGTCTCTTAAACATATCACACTTGGTGAATGCAAATCAACTTCCAGACTTATGACCTTTATTTTTTTCTACGTTGCACGTATGATACAACTTCATTGTATGTATGGCCCTTATGTTTTTTCTGCGTCATACATATAACTTTTTAGCCATTCCACTTCATACGAGTGATACATCCTCCTCACATGTATCTCTCGTACCTTCCACTTCAATCGTATGATTCATGGCATGAGACATATGATGCTCCTGTATCTTCAGACTCGTTATCTCCTTGAATCTAACTTTTGCGTGTGGTTAAAAATTGTTTAGGCATATGATCTTCCATAAAACTCTTTTTAACATCACTTAAATATCTGAACTTTTTATCTCAAATTTTGTGATCTATCTTTTGTCCAAAGATTATTGCACGACTTTGTATGTGCATCGCACTCAATCAAACTTATCTCTAACATCTTGCATGTTGGTTATCATCAGACTAAGAAGTTAGTATGTTAAATGTACAGGATAGTGTTTTTTATTTTAAATATTTATTAAGTTTTAAAAGGTATAATGTATGCAATCTTCATAAGACGCATGTACATTTGTATTAGATTTAAATATCTTTGAGTTGACAGTTTTTAGTTTCAATTTTTTCTTGGGACTTTGTTACACTCATTTTAATTCATGACTCTTATCATGTTATTGGTTATTGATGCGTCAGTTTTTCAGAGTTCCAACATATTGGTCCATTGACAGAAAGTAGTAGTTCGTGATGGAATAGGGTCACTTTTAATGCTTGTTCTATTTGCTTTATCATTGATCTTTCTATTCATATTAGTTTATTATATTTTTTGTTGTGGCGTACTTTTTGATTTATCCAATATCAAACGATTCTCTTGGGGGTTCACAAACGTAATCTTATCTTATAATTCAGGGAGTGGGAATAATTGCTGCTGTAGGCGATTCTGTTAAAAACTTAAAGCCTGGCACCCCGGCTGCAATAATGACTTTTGGAAGTTACGCTGAATTCACCACGGTAAAACATTAATAATTTTTTGACTTTGAGATTGGTCGGTTTTGTTATTCATTTTTTTATTTTCATATTTCTTGAGGTGATAATATGCATAAACATGTAATTTAGGTACCTTCAAAACACATCCTTCCTGTGGCAAGACCAGATCCAGAAGTTGTTGCCATGCTCACATCAGGATTGACAGCTTCCATTGCTTTAGAAAAGGTTTTTCTTCACTCTTGTTTGAGATACATTATTTTGTTCTTTCTTTCTTTATTATTCTCCTCGTACTTGGTCAATATTTTTCATGCTATTCTGAATGTGTTGTATTGTCAGCATAACTAATTTATCCCCTATTTTCTAAAACTAATTTTTTCACAAACTCATTTTCAACCACTATATCACGGGACCACAACTTTTATCAACTTTTCAAGCACACATTTCACCAACTTTTATTAAAATCTAGTAAAATATGATTTTTAGCTAAACAAAACAAGGGCTTATTTGTCTTTGCAGTTAGTAGAAAACAATTCTTTTGGTTATGTGTTGTATTATTTGGATGACATATTTCAATTGGACTATTTATATTGCTAAGCAGTTCCCCATTTTCCTACTTTGTAGGCGGCACAGATGGAATCTGGAAAAGTAGTTCTTGTCACCGCTGCTGCAGGGGGCACCGGGCAGTTTGCTGTACAGGTATAGTAGTAATGATGACATGGATATCCATCTAATAATTTCCTACATGTATATGGTCCGCTTTAACTTATGCCAATAATACTTGGAAAAAATTGCACAGTGCATTGTAATACCTAATCTATTTCTGTTTTATAAAGAAGCAATAACAAATTCTTTCTTTTGACCTTCACTTTTATTGATCACCCCCTCTATTTGAGGGAAACATCCATCCATGAGGTTCCATCTACTTGGTCTGGATAGGTTTAACATATACGGCTTTACCCTGGGGAGTGGCCTTCACATGTTGTGAGCTCTTGATGCTAGATTGCAGCACCACTGCTCCAATGTCCATTATCTATATATTACTCTGCTGTTTTGTTCACGCACTGCAGTTTTGGGCAGTTGAAGTTGAATAAGATTCTTTCTTCTTGATTTCTTATTCCATGTTGGTCCGCATATAGTCTTTTGCATCACCATGAAAGTGTTACATCTCTTAAATTGTACCAACGAGAAATAACATTCCTTTCTAGTCATTTTACTGCAACTCATATGAGCTTATAACAACTATTACTTGATGCAGCTTGCTAAACTAGCTGGGAATAAGGTTGTTGCAACTTGTGGGGGCAAAGAAAAGGCCAAGCTTTTGAAAGATTTAGGAGTTGATCGAGTTATTGACTATAAAGAAGAAAATATCAAAAATGTACGTATCTTGGAGAATTTTGTTGTTTCATTTCTTACTTTACACTTGCATATGTGGTGGCCAGAGAGTATGGATGTGAAAGGTGAAAAAACATAATGCACTCTAGCACATCAAAGCTTGAGTTTTGCTTTGGGTTCACATACAATTGTTATATTAGATCTTGTCCATTCCTTTTGATTAAACCTGCACAATCCAAGCTCTCATGTTTGTGTTAGGAATAATCTCTTGCTTGCTTTCTTGTACTACCTTTTTAGAAGTCGTGATATGTTGGATATACATGATCGTCATGCCGCTATTGGGAAACCACTGCTCAATTAAGCTCTGTCCTATTAAATTTTCCTTTTGACATTATCAGAATATATGGCCGTTCTCCTGGTAAAGAAGCTTGGTTGAAAAAACACAGCTGCGGGAAGATATTTTCAATGCTGTGACTCAGTAATAGAACTCCAATGATATAAAAAGATTCCTTGGATAGTGGAGAAGCATTCTCCGTAAACCTTAGGTCCTTAACTCTCATACAGATTCATCTTTTCTTTCTTTTCCTTTCCTTTTTCTTTTGTACTGGATGGAACCTTATCCTATTGTGAGTTAGACCATTGGTTGATTGATATAACATGCTTCAGAATTTTGAAGTTTTGACCTTCAGGCTCTCTCTCTCGACACAAGTTGATGTGTATTTTATTTCTTTTGCACACAAAAATATGAAAATCAAGTTCCCTAGATTCCCGAATATTTTGCAATAATAATATTGTCTGACTGTCATGTGGCCATAAAAATTGACCTGGTTTTCCTAGTTCTGTTCCAGAGTAGAACAAGGTCTCAATATATTTGTCACCTAACATTACATTTGTGCATGCTAGGTCAACCTCTTTTCTTTTGTAAAGGAAGACGAAAGGAGTCAATTGTTAACAAGTCTAGAGTTGGTCTTAAATAGAGAATATTAGAATTGGTAGATTAATTACGTTGTGCTGCGTTAGGCACAACTATTAAGTGAACAGTCACCTAAAGCTTTGTTGTTATTTCTTAGTCACCTATAGCTTTGAATTATAGAGAAATCAAGAATAGGTGCATTACTTAAAACATTAAATTTAACTAAGATAAAGTGACGTACAAGAGCCATTATGAAGGGGTCACTGTTGAAACTTAATAGATAGAATAACATAAAACAAGTAAAAACTAACCTACCAGGCATTATAAAATCAAAGCATGAGGTTCACACTTGGAAACTAAAAAATGGATTAAGGGTCCTTCATGAGAGGAAAACCTTAGAACTTACTATGCATGAAGTTCCACATCAAAATATGAATCAGAAGAAAAAAAACTTCCATGATCAATCATAAAAGGGAAACTCCAAGGTTATGTTATATGGAGATTTTCTTGACGTACTCAATGCAAATGGATGGCCTTTTATTTCGGAAAAGGGAGGGAACAATGGATGTCTATACAAATGCTTAATTATACGAGTTTTTCCATTGACAACAATATAAATGCTTAAGATCTTCCAGTATTGCAAGTATGTTCTATTTGTGTTTCCAGGTACTAAAGGCTGAGTTCCCTGAAGGTGTTGATATTGTCTATGAGTCTGTTGGTGGTAAAATGTTTGATCTATGCTTGAATGCTTTGGCAAAATATGGACGACTTGTCGTGATTGGAATGATTTCTCAGGTTTGGACTTGATTCTGAACATATCTAGTATGTATTTCAATCTGTTGGCATCAGCCTTGATTGACCATCTTAAATTTAGACTAATACATAGTTCAAAGGAAACAAATTTCTTTATCATTTGATTTTTGATCTTCGATTCACTTTTTAAACTTATGATAACATATTCATCTGGTTTTAGTATCAAGGAGACCAGGAGTGGAAGCCACGAAATTATACTGGGTTATGTGAAAAGATTCTGAACAAAAGCCAGACTGTAGTAAGTGATCGATATTTTATACATTTTACATGTTAATAATCTGTTTTACTCTGATTTTGTTGCTATCAAAAAATCGATTGGTTCCCATTTTCCTTGTTAATACTGTATATCTTTGGAGTAGTATTTGGCTTTAAATTCAGTTAATAGTGTAAGTATGTTTTCAGATAGATATTTTTTAGTTCACGTTTTGTAAGAATGAGCACTAATACTTGGGTGTATTATTAGACTATTAGTTAATTGAGGATGTTCATTATATCTTTTTGTCCTACAACTTTGCTCAGTATGTTGATCCCAGTCTATCATCGTCGTTTTTTTCTGCCTTTCTACTGCTGTTAATGCTGTTATTGGAATATGCTATGATCTTTATATTTCCTACTGTTATCAAATATTAATCTGTAGAAGTTCATCCCAGTAGCCTCTTGATTTTGTTGCACAAATAGTAGAATCTCCATTTCACCCAACGAGTCCTTAGCAAACTGACCTGTGATCAAAGGCCAGTTTTACTGGCCTTGTAAAATTGTCTTCCAACTTAATTTACTCCAAACTGAATGGCTTAGTATTTTGAGGAAATGATTACATTTATACATTTCCCAAAATATGACTTGAAGATATTTTGTCCCTCCTTGTGCACCTTCGTTGACTTTGAACTTCGTTTTTGTTTCAAAAATATCTCATGATTGAATTACGAGCACATGATATTTTATGTCTTATGCAATTTTAATGACTTGATGCCCAATGTTTTCAGGCTGGCTTCTTCTTAGTACAATATGCTCACCTCTGGCAGCAGCATCTAGATAAGCTCGTTGATCTTTACTCCTTGGGAAAGCTCAAGGTGTAATACATTTGCTCGGCACTTTTTGGTTCACATATGCTGTGCAAGTTTCATCACAGTCTCAATTACTGGACGCAAGTTCTCATAACCTACTGACATAATTATTCTTGAATCGGATTATTAAACTACTTGGGCCATCATGTACATGTTTTGGAACACACATTGGACAAGAGCGAACAATATAATGAATTATTAAGCTATTTGGGCTTATACACGTATCTTCACGAGACTTGCTTTATCTCTGTATGACAGGTTGTTGTCGATCCAAAACCATTTTTAGGCGTTAATTCGGTGGCTGATGCAGTTGACTATCTTCATTCTGGTAAAAGTGTAGGCAAGGTATTCATTCATTGTCACAAGACAGTTTCTTTCACTTTTTAATTCCTTTCATTTTTAATTGCTCTATCGATACTTTAATTCCTTGATTGAAAAACATTGCAGGTTGTTGTGTGCATTGACCCGTCGTTCAGTCAACAATTGGCAAAATTATGAGCAAATGTACCTCTCGAAAACTTCTTTTTTGCTTTCAAGAAATATTTATAGTTGCAAGAATTACTAAATATTTATAGTTGCAAAAAGGGAATGAGATAATAATGCCAGCCACTCTTCTGCTTGATATTTTTATCGAGTATATGTTTGATATGCGGACTGAATTTATTATATACATTACAATATATAAGATTTTAATTTTGGTTCGTCCTTATTTACTAGACAGCAAAATGGGAAAAAAAAAAAAAAAAATAGCTTCATCATATTCTTCCTTAGTAGTTAGTACTGTCTTATTAAAGATTGACATCTATTGTATTCAGTTCATATTAATTAATTTATTTATAAGAAAAAATCATACTATATGATAATTTCCCAAGAACTCTGAAAAGAAAAGAAAAGAAAAGGAAAAAGATAATACATAAATCACCAGTAAGGTAACTGGAATATATATATATATATATATATATATATATATATCATGAACCCAAACCTTTCGATTTAATCAAAAGATTGACATATTTAATATGGTCGGGGAAGTTGACAGCAAATATACTATGTTTAGCCTCTAAAATTATAGAAAATTATAAACGGAAGATACTTTTTTTTTTATTACTATGTTTATCGTCATAACAATCGTTCATGTTGGATTATCAAGAATTTGTGAACTGAAGTGGAAGCGTAACTGAATTAGATATGATTATTACAATGGATGAATTTTGAGATTTTAGTCTTCCAGATCAATACGTTTTTTCCTTTATTTTAGTTTGCGATTTTACACATTAACGGCTCATTAGCCTAATTTGGTCTATCGTGAAATTAGGAACATGCTTGGTTTTTACACGTAAAAGGCTCACACTTTAATTGAATGCTTCAAAACTCAAAGTACCGAAATCTTATTAGATTACTTTAAACGGATTTAACTAAAATTGATAGTATTTAATTTAATACATAATATTTCACATATAAGCCCACATGTTTGATTAAAATCTTTACAATCTCCCACTTGAGTTATATGTGTTACCTTATATTTGTGTATTAAATATAACCTTATGAGTACTCAGAATTTCGCTATCATTATCGAATGCATCTCCAAACAATCCGATCCATCAATTATATCAACATAGGATCAAAGTGGCTTTCGCTACTTAAATCGTAACTAAACCCATCAATGGTCACATATATTGCCATAACTAAATGATATGGATCAAGCATGGATGTGTAGCATGAAAATTACATGTGATGTGATCTTGACATACCTTTTCCAACTGGTCCACCATAATACCTTAGTGAGATCATTTTCATATGAGTTCAGAGATAATAAACCAAAACTTTATAACCGAAAGTAATTTTAACCATAAACCATATCCATAATGACAGTACATGTGTCTAATATGAAAAGCACAGAAATACAAATTCCCACTGAAAATAGATATTCTCAAGAGATATTACACCCATATGAGTAGTGTGCTCACGAAAGACCTTGGGTATCAATCCCTTAGTAAGCAGATCTGCAACCATAGAGTTTGTAGCGATATGCTCTATTGGCACATGTCCATCCTGAACTCTTTCTTTAACAGTAGGAACTTGATCTATATATGTTTTGACTTCGTCGAGATCCTGTTGTTATTGGAATATAGCACTGCTAATTTATTGTCACAAAATAACTCGAATGGTCTTTCGATACTGTCCACAATGCGCAGCCCAGTGACAAAATTTCGCATCTATATTCCATGATTTGATACCTCATAACATGTTACAAACTCCACTGCCATGGTGAGTAGCTATGAGTGTTTGCTTAGCACCCTTCTAGGAAATAGCACATCCAGCAAGTAGGTAGATATAGTGTCTGACCATATCCTTAAGTGCTCTATTTCGTCTTTCAGCAACACCATTCATAGTGGGTGAACCCGGCATAGTGTACTGTGAGAAGATACCGCATTCCTTAAGGAGTTTAGCAAATGGTCCTGGATGTTGTTCACCTAAACCGTCATATCTGTCATAGTATTCACCACCACGGTCAACTTCAGCTTTATAGTTTTTGAACACATTCAGCTACTTTGATTTTTCATGAATAAGATATATATAGCCATTTCTAGAAAAACCGTCTATGAACGTCATAAAATAATGTTGACCATTCCAAGAAGCCGTAGGGAATGTTCCGCAAATGTCCGTATGTATAAGTTCTAAGATGTCCGAAGTCCTGTGGCGTGAAATCTCATTTAATTGGTTTGTTTTCCCTTTATACAGTTAACACACATATCTTAATCTGTAAAGTCAAGGGGATCGACAATTTCGTTAGACACAAGTCTCTCAATTCTCTTCTTGGAAATGAAACATAATCTCTTGTGCCACAACGAGGCATGATTTTTGTTGGTTAATTTTTGCTTTACACCTCGAATACTTACATGCAAGGNTAATCTGTAAAGTCAAGGGGTTCGAGAATTTCGTTAGACACAAGTCTCTCAATTCTCCTTTTGGAGATGTGGCCTAATCTCTTGTGCCATAACGAGGCCGAATTCTCGCTGGTTAATTTTCGCTTTATACATCGAGTACTTACATGCAAGGATTCATTAAAAGAAGCAATCGTATCAATCACATAAAGATTATCGTAACCTTATAAAGACTTGGAACCAACTAATTTTGAATCATAAAACAAACTGAATTTTCCATTCCCGAATGAACGAGAATAACCAGATTTATCCAAAGTAGAAATAGAAATCAAATTCCGTCCGAAAAGACAGTACAATAAATATCTCATTAAGTCTAAATAAAATCCAGTCTTTAACAATAATCTAAATTTTCCTAGTGCTTCTACTTTCACTGTCTTACCGTCGCCAATATAGATGTATCTTTCACCATCACTTGATTTTTGGCAACTCAGACAACCCTACATAGACACATTGATGTGAGTTGTTACACCAGAATCTATCCACCACGAGTGTCTAGGTACCGAAGTTAAATTAACCTCAGAACAAACCAAATGAAGAAGAATACCTTTCTGGGCACGCCATGCGTAATAGTTGGTACAATTCTTCTTCTTATAACATGTAGCTCCACAGGAGAAACAGTCACTCTCAATTTGTTCCTTATACTATATCTTTTATAATGTTGCACCCGCAGCTTCCTTATCAGTTTTCCTTTTCTTGTTCCTTTTGTCCTTAGAGGTGGTAGCTAAATGAGCACTTTCTGTTTTATCATGATTCAAATTTTTTTTTTAGTTTTTTAATTTTGAAGCAATGTGAGACATTTCCATAATGTACTCCCGTATATTTCTTTATCCTTTGTACCTCTTTGATATACGATGTGCTAAAAGTTTACTAGTTTTAGCCTTTTCATTCTTGGCAAAGCTCTTCTCAAGATCATTAAGAAAATCTTTAGCCGTAGTCACCTTATTGGACATAGTGCCTCGAAATGCTACTGGAATAGTACGTTTTATGACCATCAAGCTTATGCGGTTCAATCGTTCCACTTTTCCATCTCCTTCTTGTCATCGAGGTACTCTTATTGGTAAGTGCAGTAGGTTGATCGACCCATAAAGCAAGATCGAGATCCATGACTCTGAGAACAATCATTACGTTCTCTTTCTATGCCTTGAAGTTCGTGCCATTAAGTATTGGAACAGAATTGATGCTAGCAGAACCTGATATTGAATTAGAGAACAATTAATTGGAAGGGTTTACAATCCTTAATATGTAAATAATAATTTCAAATAATGGAAGGGCCCATCACTAGATACCTAGCACAACATCAATATTTAGTCTTTGGACAGAAATATTGACTTATAAGTGGTACTCTTGTTGTGGTGATCAAACACTAACAATAAAGAAACATGTCAATCAATAAACATTTATTTGGACCGATTTATTGATCACACGTTATAACAAATGATCATCACATGTTTATTACCACATGTGTATCTGCAATTCGACCAAATATTGATCTTCCTTTGGGCCGATCAGATATTCACTTGAATAACATACACACAAACACATTTTAATATCCCAAGTTAATTAATTTTCACAAGAGAGGTTGCTTTGACAACATGTTGTTTCAATTAATTCACTTTCGAATATTATATCTCTCAAAAGAGTTATTTGTACCAAAATTTGAAAAGAAAATCACCGAATTTTCATATTTGATTTATTTTGAAACTTTAGAGAGCCTAATGGTTAATAATTCAAAACCTTAGGGGATCAAAAATTAATTATTCAAAACTTTAGGAGTCATTAATTATTTGAATCTTTAAGAGTAAAAAAATAATTATTCGAAACTTTAAAAGTACAAAAATTAATTATTCAAAACTTTAGGGACCAATTTAAACAAATTATATATTTTTAGGGGCTTAATTATAAAATTCAGAACTTTAACGGCCAAAATTAATTATTTTTTCAAACTTTAGAGACTGTATTATTAAGGCCAGAACTTTAAAGGCCCAATTTGGATGAATTTTTAACCTTAGGGGCTGAATCACCAAAATTTAAACTTAAGGGCCTGAAATATTAAAAATAGATTTTAAATATTGCAACCATGTCCATAATTCTTAAATTACAACCAAGGACCTTAAATCTTCAAATTTACAACCCAAACACTTGCCCCCAAAAATAAAAAAAATTGTAAACCCTAATCTGAAAAAAATTGCAACGGGGGCGAGGGAGAACCTTGTTCGGTGAGATCAACGTGCTCTACAGTGGCGACGTCGATGACGGGTTTTGCGCATCATGGTGCTGCGGCAGCGCAAGAGCCGCGTGACTGTCGAATTTTTCTTAAACTGAATTTCTGGAAAATATGCCGATTTTTTTTTCAAATTTAACAAAAACTAAATCCGAATTTGCTAAATTTTAAAATCATAAAATTATATAATAACCAAATTAAAATTTTGATTCTCAATTATTCAACATGAAATTGACTCTGATCTACTTGTTGGGAAAATACTTTACCGTCATAACGATCGTTCATGTTGGATCATCAAGAATTTGTGAACTGAAGCGGAAGTGTAGTTGAATCAGATATGGTTATTGCAATAGATGAATCTTACGGTTTTAGTCTTTCAAATCAATACGTTGTTCCTTTATTTCTCTTTGAAGATGGGAGTAGGGATGGGAAAAAACCTCGGATGGCTCGGGCTCAGCTCGGAAAAAGCCCGAGCCGGAACCGAGCCTCATTTTGAGGAGTCGGTCCGAGCCGGGCCGGCCCATAAAAAAAAAAAACTGCCCAACAATTTTTATTTTACACCATAAATTATTGAGGATGTATGACTTAAATTGAGACAAATGATCACAATTT
>CAIGRR010434850.1:0-12848 GCA_903798365.1 Fraxinus sp. 1973-6204 | reverse complement strand
TGCACTTGAGCAACATAAGGAGACTGCACAATGATGGCTGTGGGCTAACTCCTGAAAATAATAAAATTTAAGCAAACTACCATCACTTTGATGTTTGCAAGTTCCTATAAAAGTATAATATATTTTAAATCTATGGATTTAGTTTAAGAATCTTGCAACTTGTTTCATTCTTCTAAATAATTAAGATGAGTTATAAAGATAGAGAGGTGGAAGAAAAAATGTCTTTGGCAGTTCAACTTCGAATGAAGTTGGTAAAATTACAACCAGCTGAATTACGGGAGAATTTTCTTAGTTGATATTATAAATAGTTTTGTAAACTGGAAGGAGAAGCTTAATCAGTTCTCTCTAATATAACTTTTTAACCATTTTCCCCAATCACTCACATCATCATCAATTGCAGGCTGAAGAAATGAATATTATCTTTTTTTTGCGAGATTTTTGTTTTCTTCTTCTTAAGGTGAGGCTCCGCAATCCGCAACAGAGACACGGTGCCTCCGTTGTGCACAGAGGTAGTCCAGCTCCGTTCTGATAGAATTTTTTTTTTTTCATTTCTTTATACTCATATATATATATATATAAACATGAAATCCAAACAAATTATATCTTTCTTCAATCTACCTCACTTTTTAACCATTTTCCCCAATCCCTCGCCTTCAATACTTTGCCTCTATCACCCAAAATATATATACACTCTACAAAATCGTGAATATAATGCAAACCAAAAACAAACACACAAACAGAGNTTTTAACCATTTTCCCCAATCCCTCGCCTTCAATACTTTGCCTCTATCACCCAAAATATATATACACTCTACAAAATCGTGAATATAATGCAAACCAAAAACAAACACACAAACAGAGAGAAATAAGAAAAATTTACAGGTTTAACTTCAAGCGCTTCAATTTGATAGGATGCTCAATGCGTGAATCCTTGTCGGATGCAATGGGGAGAGAAAACACCCCGAGAGAAAGATGACAACCACACCGCGACGCCGTTTGATTGTTGGCCGGAGGGAGCGTATGGAGTAGTTGGAGAGAGCGGCTCTGGAGGACGTGAAAAAGAAGTATGGCAGGTATGGCGTAGTTGTATGGGAATAGAAGAAGTATGGTTGCGTGAAAGAATGGTGAAGAAGCATAATAAAAAAAATAAAATAAATTGAATTACGACGATGGCAAATGTCGACACGCGTCCAGCCAATGTATTGGCTCTTTTAATTTATAGTGATTTTAAACTTTAAAGAATGTAATTTTGTCTTTCAAAAGAGGCCGAACATTTAAAATTTGTAAGTTAAGCTCTTTGTTGAGTTAACGTCGTGCGCAGCGTCTCCAAGAGATTCTCAATTTTGAAATAACATATTCTACAATTTACGGTGGGTTTGATTCACATTATTTTGAAAGAATGTATTCTGGAATAGTAGATTGATGGAGAATGTGTGGTAGAAAAAGAAGGAAAATTTATTGATGTGATGAAAAATATTATTTTATTGAAGAATGTGTGGTTGAAAATAAGTAGAAGAATGAGAATGAAAAAAATAATGTAGATCAAACAGGGGCTTAGAGAGCATTTATAAATTTAGACAGTAAAATTTTTTAATTATTCCAATAGACTCTTTA
This sequence comes from Fraxinus sp. 1973-6204, assembly GCA_903798365.1. Taxonomy (NCBI): domain Eukaryota; kingdom Viridiplantae; phylum Streptophyta; class Magnoliopsida; order Lamiales; family Oleaceae; genus Fraxinus; species Fraxinus sp. 1973-6204. Next base: position 11,234 of record CAIGRR010434850.1, on the reverse strand, counting down.
TATTTAACACTTAATTTTACTATTCCCAAAATATATTTATTATTTTTTTCTATCTTTTATCTTCACTAGCTTCCCTCAAATTATTGTATTATTTTACTCAATTAAAAACTGAAATACTTTAAATGCATTTAATTATCGAGAGCGAGTTTGACTTTCTAAATTTGGAGAGTCAAACTAACTTTTTAAATTATAATGTTAATTTTAAAAAGTATATTGGAGCATAATTTTAAGGTTTGACCATTTAAAATAGAGAACATTTTATATTCAAAGAGTCTATTGAGATGCTTAGCCTCTTTCCCTATACTTACTCATAATTTGGGTCTATTTAATGTAGATTTTTTAAAATTATTTTTTAGAGATTGTACGATTAAAAAATAGAGAAAATTTATGAGTTCACATGCAACATTATTTTTATTAAAAAAATCTAAGATAGGAAAAAAAAAATTAAATAAAAAATGAGTTTTAAAAAATAGGTCATAAAAAGAAACATTTTTAGAGCTGTTTAACATGACTATTGCTTTTGTTTTCTGTAGAAGAACTCTATAAGAAAAATACCTTCATATTTTTATTGAAAACCGATTTTCGAAAGAGCTTCATATTTCGAAATTATTTTTAAAGAAAGTTACGTTGAATCAATTTTCTATAAAAAATATTTTAATTGGAAAATTGTCTTCCACTATTTTAAAAACGCTTTTTTCTATATATTCATTTTCAATCACATTCACACAATGAAATATTTTACACATAAATTTAATTTTATTTCCATTTTTGAATCACACATTTTCCAAAAATTCACTATTCAAAATAATATTTTTTCATAAAAATGGACAATGAAATTAGCTACAAGGGCATAAAAATAAAAAATAAAAATAATTATTTGTTTTCAAAAAATCATTTTGACTTCTCACATTCTGTATTTGAACTCGTAGACCGTTTGCCCTTCTCCCCCTTCTCACTTTAAAAACACCCGATTCGCACCCTCATTCTCACTTAAAAACACACACATTGACTATGTTTTTTTCTCCAATTTACGCATTTGCAGATCCTCTAGTGTGTATATATATGATTGTTTCTGGATCTGCAAATGCCTGTTAACTCGATCGTATCAGTGGTCACCCGGGTTTCAAAATTTTCTCTTGCTGGATTGAAGCTCAATTTGGTAAGTGATATCTATTTTTATGTTGTTGTTGCATTTATAAAATCGAAGTGCTCAGTATTAAGGGCGTTGAAATTTGTCGGTGATTTTTTTTTTTTGGGTGTGGTTGGGGGGAGGAATAGTGTGGAATTTGTGATTGGAAGATGAAAAACCATACTGAGAATCACTTTAATTTGAGGTAAAGAAGTTTTAATAGGTGAATTTGCAATGAAAGGTCAGTTTAATATCATTTTTGGGTGAAAAGAACAATTTTTGAAACATGTAAAGCTCATTTCAAGAAGTGTTATTTATCTTTTTGATTTCTGTGGCAATTTTTTCAAAATTCAATAAGTTCAATTTAGTGGGGGCGTTGAATTTTGTTGCTGAGTTTGTGAGGAATAGCACGTATTTCTAGATTGAAAGTTGAAACCGTATTGAGAAATTTTCAATTTGATATAGAGAAGTTGCAGTCTGTAAATTGGGATTGATGGCCAGTCTAATATCATTTTTTGGGATGAAAAAAGTAACCTTTAGTTTTTCAGGTTATGGTATTGCTATATCTAACCCTCACTTTATTCAAGTTTCAATGAATTGAAATTCTATTAGTTTGACTGTGTAATATCCTGATTTCCCCTATTATGACAGCATGTTAATCTTCAATATTTCTTTCCCAGTTATATTTGATTTGCTTAGGTCCTGAGTTTTGTCTTGTCCAATCTTCTTGACTTTTAGTCTTTGTGGTTATCCTGGAATATGATAGCGCCTACCTCATTTGAGGTTAGTATAAGATGATTTGGATAAGACAATCTGGATAGAGTTGCCAACCGTGAAAATTGAGGTTTGCAGATTTTCCTGTTTATCAAGCAAATATGGAAACTGATAGGAGAAGCAACACACCTTCAGATGCTACCAGAGATAGTCTAGAAAGAGTTCGACCTTCACATGGGTAAAGCTTTTAAATTTCTATAAATGTATTGTTGGAAATTGGCTTAATTGATTTTGTTTTTGGGAACAAAAAAATATCATATAATTTCAACATTGTCGATCATTAAGTTGAAATCCATAGCCACACACCTGCACTGGCAGCTTGATAAATCAGCAATCGTCTCGTCATGGAGTTTGTGCCTCCATAAAGACGTATAACATTCTTCAGCTTTTTCTGCAGGAGGACAAGTGGCCCCACAAGGCGTTCCACAAAGGGACAATGGACTCTGGAAGAGGTAAAAAATTTGATTTTCTTATAATTTCAGGTGACATATTTATATCAGCAACATGTGTTAGTGCTTATTAATTTCTGTATTGACTGTTCCCTGAGGAGTTTTTCAATTCGATTGTGCTAACATGTTAAGAATCTATAGATATGCATTTATCTTCTTGGGATAACCACATGATGTGCTGAGTAAATTGTATTTTACTACTATACATGTTAATTTGAAGAATTTCTCGTGGAAAATAATCTGTTTTCCAACTGCCGGCATTCCCTTCTGGTTGATTAATTCCTGGGTGAGTTTACAAATAACAAAATGCACCAGGCTGTGTCTTTATTATGGCACTTGACCCCTAGTAAGATGGATTCTAATAAGCTCTTCCTCTTCCCAAAACATAAAGAAAAAAATGCATGATTTTCAAAATGTTCCCCACTATTGTTAAAAGTTTGATTTTCAATTATCAAGTGGCTTCTGAAACATGAGCTTGGCCAGTACTCATTATGGTAAAATATTTATATTTTTAGTATGTGGGTTCAAGTGATGCCATAGAACTGAAGGTTAGTCAGGTAGACATGACAAACTCTCTCCTCAACACCTAAATTTGGTATCTGACTCAGCTTGGCCTTCTGGTAGAAGGTTCCTCTACATTCTCCTTATGGTCAATATAAAGAAAGTGCTTTGTGGATTTATTACCTCCGAGTTTAATGTTGATTTACATTAGGAGACCATGTTTTGACCACCATACAGATTTCAATATTATTTCGTGCCCATTTGACCCCCATTATTCCACGTTATAATAAGAAGAAAATTAATTTTTGGAGAATATGTGGTTAAAAAAGAAGGAAATTTTTTTGGGTTTACTTGTAATATTATTTTATTGGAGTATGTGTGGTTGATAAAAGGAGAGAGAAAAACGAATTATAATTTAATGGGGAATAATGGAGGTCAAATGGAGGCTTCATTTATGATCCTAACAAAATAGATTTTTAATTTTTACAGGATGAGATACTGCGAAATGCTGTTCAACGTTTGAAAGGGAAAAACTGGAAAAAGATAGGTAGGAAAACAAATTGAACTCTACTTGCTAGTTGCTGCTTTTGATACCAGAAATAGTTTTGAGCGTTCTCTGGCCTTCTCCATGTCTCTAAGTAGCGCCATTGACTTCGTTTTGCCGTTCTTCCTTCTGTCTTATTCCATCTTGTCAATGCTCTCTGTTTAGTCTATGCAAACATGAATATGTTAGGGGAAGGTGGACAAAACGTTCACGATTGCTCATGGTTTGCATTTTCTTTCAAATCATCTGCTACCTATTTAACATTATACTTTTTTGCCCATCTCATATACTTTCTGCATAGACAATTTTTGAAATATGAGATAATGCTATGTGTAGCGGAGTGTTTCAAGAATCGAACCGACGTACAATGCTTACACAGATGGCAGAAAGTTCTTAATCCAGAACTTGTCAAAGGTCCATGGTCAAAAGAGGTTAGGAAAATCTTGTTTATTGCTTCCTTCTGGGTTTTATTTTGGTATCAACGATCTTAATGATCTTTTTATAGCTTATAGAGGACCTGATTTAATACTCTTTCATGACCAGGAGGATGAAATAATAATTGATTTGGTGAAAAAAATCGGGCCGAAAAAGTGGTCTACCATTGCTCAGCATCTTCCTGGACGTATTGGAAAGCAGTGTCGGGAAAGGTAAGCATTGGAGTTCCTGGGTTTCTGTGGTTTCATGTTTATATATAGTTTTCCACTGCTAAATGATTTCAATATTGATGCTTGAGATAATTTTCGTTTTTTTTTCCCTTTTTGCCTTTTGAATTGTGCTAGTTTTGAGCGACAACTTATCATCAATATCACTGAAGGTGAAAAATGAATGTCTTTTTAGCTAGCATCAGTTCGTCTCCATAATAGCCTTTATTTGCCCATACTATTTTTTCCCAGGTGGCACAATCATCTTAATCCTGGGATAAACAAAGAAGCTTGGACACAAGAAGAGGAATTGGCTTTGATTCGTGCCCATCAAATATATGGAAACAAGTGGGCAGAGTTAACAAAATTCTTGCCTGGAAGGTATAGAATCATTTGCAGCAAGAAATATAAAAGATCTATAACTTGTCTATCATCAGGATACCAAGTTATTTCTTCTGGCTTATATCTTTGTGTGTTGCTTCAATGTCTTTCTGTTTGTTGCTGAATGTTGAATATTTCCTTGCTAAGTTCTGAAATAAATATATGACTATCAGGTCCGACAATGCTATAAAAAATCATTGGAACAGTTCTGTCAAAAAGAAATTGGACATGTTTTTGGCATCAGGCTTACTTTCACAATTCCAAGGTCCACCTCTTGTCAGTCATCCTGATCAATCAATGGCATCTTCTTCTTTGAAGGTGCAACAGAGTAGTGGAGATGATAGTGCTGTCAAAGATGGAGTAGAAGGGGAGGAAGTTTCTGAATGCAGTCAGGGTTCAGATGGCTGTTTTTCTCAATCTTCTATTGACATGGTCAACACAGTTGTACAGAATAGAGGGGTGTGCAGAGTGACTGAAGAATTGAGTCATGAAATAGATCCAAGCTCCAGGCTAGCGCCATGTTCTGAGGATTATCGACCAACTTTCCAAGACACTACATTTTCCACGCCTGAAGTTCCTTGTGAACTGGGCGGCTCTACGAAATTTCTTGAACATGATTTCTCTCTCGATTGGGGGACTCTTACAGGAAGAGATTGGCAGCTTAATCCAAATGAGTTACCAGATATATCTTTGTCGGATCTGGCTCAAGAATCATCAGGACTATTCATGCAAGCTTTAATTGGCAACAATAATCATGAAACAGTACCCTTCCAACCTGAAACTTGTATGGGCTCGAGTTCTTCTACCTCCATGGGAAATATGGTTGTGAGTTGTGATACACCTAATCCAATAGTTAATTCAGATTGCAGAAAGATGTACCCTGAGCCTGGGCATGATGGATGTTGTCCCTCTGAGATTGTTATTAATCGTATTAATGGGCCTACAGATTCATTACATTACCAGTCTTCAAATTTTCAGATCCCTGAAGATGAAACTTTTGCTTTACAATCATGCTGTTCTATGAGGTCTGATATGATGGGAACGTCATCTAGTCTACCTTCCCCAGTTCCTCCTAATGATGGTCCACTAGTTTTTCTTATGGATTCAAATCAGTTCAATGATTCCTCACATGGAAATGCGGAGCGGGAATCTGTTCCAAGTATGCACAATGGCTGTGTTTATGCTAATGAGTCTGGCTGTTTTCCTTGTGATGATGGATCTGATGGCATGAGTGTGAAAGAGCAACAAGAAGAGGCGAAAGATATGCCAAAATTAGTTCCTGTTAATGATTTTAGTTCATCAATATCAGATGACATTCAAAGTGGTCCTTCCATGGATAAAGATCCGGTTGTAACAGATGAACACAGGGATTCAGGAGTTCTTTTCTATGAGCCTCCTCGTTTTCCAAGTTTAGATATTCCATTCTTCAGTTGTGATCTTATACAATCTGGTGCTGATATGCAGCAAGAGTACAGTCCACTTGGCATCCGTCAGCTGATGATATCTTCCATGACTCCATTCAAGTTGTGGGACTCGCCATCCAGGGATAATAGTCCAGACGCTGTTCTGAAAAGTGCTGCCAAAACTTTTACAGGGACGCCATCTATACTGAAGAAAAGACTCCGTGATTTTGTGTCTCCTTTGTCAGAAAAGCGCAATGAAAAGAAGCTTGAAAGTGATTTGAAGCAGGAGTCATTTTCCAACTTGACCAGTGACTTTTCTCGATTGGGGGTTATGTTTGATGAGTGTGTAGACCAGAAAGGATCAATAATGGTATCATCACCAGAAGACAAAAGAAACTGTAAAGCCTCTTGTGTAGACAGAGAAAATTTGAATCCTACCTTTGTAAAGGGGAAACAAGATGCCAATGGAAGCATGTCTATTTCAGAAAGTGGAATGATAGAGAAACCGTTCAACAGCAGTGAGGCTTTGACAAAGGTAAAAGAACTGAATGCTATTACAGATGTCAATAATAAGGCTGGAGGCACTGATGCAGTGGAAACCGTGAGTACTTTTTAATTTTCTACGTGACCAGGATGGGGAAGGGCGTGATTGTGGAGGTCTTTAACTCTAGCGAATACATTGCTAAATATGTAGTTTCTTCTCTGAATATAAACCAGAACTAGAAAATTTAAAGCATACTACGTTCCTCAACTTTCATTTAATATTTTATAACTTGGGAAGTTTAATTATTTGTTTTGTGAAATTCTTGCTTCTGTGTTGGTTTTCTTTTCTAAAATATATATATATTTACATGTAGAGAAGTCTTATCGACAGTTATTGTTTTTGCATATTATGAAATTTTTTTGATTTTGAATTTATGAAAGGATGCCTATGTCTCTTATCTGAAATGCTGAATGACAGAAAAACAACTCAGTTAAAGTCTTCCTCCATTTGTTACCTCACCTTTCTAATCTGATATTTGTCTTATTTTTCTTTTATGATAGGTAAAAGAGCTAAATGAAATCCTTGTTGAACATGATATGAACGACTTGCTATTCTTCTCTCCTGATCGTTTTGGAATTAGGAGTGACAGAGCAATTGGTTTGAGTGCTAAGGCTTTTGGAAATAAGTTTTCTAAAAGACTAGATGCTGCTTCAAAACATGTAGCTATTTTATCTTCGCCAGAGATTCCCTGTTTGTCAGTTGTTTGCTCTCCTCAGATGTGTGCCAAAAAGGATGGGACTAAATTGGCACTAACTTCGTCTCTACAACCTTCAAATTCTTTGGAGAGTAAGGATGAAAGTTCTAGCAAAGGTGTACATATTGATAACAAAAGCACGTAAGTTACTGCAGCACCATACTTTTGTCAATTCTGTTTTATTCTTCTGTGTTTATTAATTTGCAAAGATCTTTTCTTTTGTGATTCCAATGGATTTTCTCTGTTTCTATTTCTTTTTTAATCATTTCTAGATTTGAAGGCACACCTTTCAAAATAAATATTGAATCTCCTTCTGCTTGGAAATCCCCTTGGTTCATTAATTCATTTTTACCAGGCCCCAGTGTAGATACAGATATAACAATTGAGGTATTGGAAATTCTGCTGCTCAAATAATTTGTTCAGTTTTTGCATGATCATTTTCTGGGGAAATTAAACTTTTACTTCTTTCACATCTCATAGTTGGAGCTTTTGTAGGACATTGGCTATTTTATGAGCCCGGGGGACCAATGTTATGATGCCATTGGGTTAATGAAGCAGTTAGGTGAGCAGACTGCATCTGCGCTTGCAGATGCCAAAGAAATTTTGGGAGATGAAACTCCTGAGACTATAATGAAGGGAAAGTGCTTTACAAACCGGGAAGCAGATCAAGAGAACATTGGCAGTACAGCACACCGTTCTCTCTCGACTTCAAATGTACCGGTATGATAATTTTGAACTGCCATTTTTAATGAACTTTTATGACTTTGGTTCTAGGTTGGGCAAAAGTAGGTTCCTATCACGATTAATACTAATTGAGCTGTTGGAGGACCTATATTTCTTGAGTTTTTAAGATTCATTCAAGCACGTCTGCGCTAGCTTTAAAGTAAAAGTTACTTTGAAGTAAGTTTTTGTTTTTAACCATATTTGGATAAGCTACTTTTTCTCACGTTTAAGTAAAAAAGTGACTTCCTAGTAACTCTTAGCTTACTAACAAATAAAGTAACTTGTTTCTATTTTTGATCAATTTTAAAATTACTTGTTTTTAAAGTTACTTCTTATTGAATTAAACTTTTTAAGCTTAGGCAAAAATGTTCTTTTAGATGTTTCAAACGTATCTTTTGAACACAGTGCAAAGTGGATAACCTACTGTAGCCAGAAATATATCTTGCATTTCATCTCTCGAAAGAACCTACTGACACATCTAAGTATTTTGTGTAGATTTTTTTTTATTTTGGTTGAAATATCTGCAACTTTTTGTTCAAATTTATTTGCTTGCAGTCCTTTCAAGTATTTCATTTAAATTACTTTTTGTGAAATCTATATAGACGGAGAGGCGAACACTTGATTTTAGCGAATGTGGGACACCCAAAAAGGAAACTGGAAACCTCTCAAGAAACATTAGTTTCTCCAGCCCCTCTTCCTATCTGTTGAAGAGTTGCAGGTAGGTATAGTTTCATGCTGTAAAACTAAGAGGCTGTATATTTGTATTGTTGTATCAATTATATGAATTTGATTGATTCTATTACACAATTGTTGTTGAAAAAAAATGAATTTCTTATGAATTCTTTTGTCGAAACACATGGATTTAGTTTAATCAATTATTTATAGGCTCTTTTCCTGCTCTGTTGTCAAAAAGCTTTCTATTATTTGACACACATTGTACTTTTTTATTTTTCTCAAGTATTTATACCAGAAAATTGATATTTGATGCTTTAGGGTGTGATCTTTGTTTGCCTCTCTTTCTCTTTTAATGGGTGTGTGAACTGTGAATGTTGCTTTCGTATGCTGTTGGAAGTTTAACAGGTTCAGGGTTCAGGTAGGTACTCAATACCCATAATATAATAGGTGAAAACCAATGTATTTTTTTGCTTCTTTGATACTTAAATTCCATCGTGTCATACATATGGGTAAATGCCCTTTATTTTCTTGAGACTGCTGATGAATGGCACTGCAGCGTTCTTGCCATTGATTAAAAACTATGACGACTTCGGAAAATTAATGTTACAACAGCCATGAGACTTGTTGTCATAAATCAAAACTTCAAAAACCCAGAAAATTGATGCTTGCTTGAAATCAAGAAATCTTACAAAAGTTTGAACGAATCACACTTTCACAAACTAGGAAAATGATGGCAAGTCATCAGGAGTAAACACATTATGTATAAAGTGAGGTGAGCTAAGTTCACCTTCACAACAATAGAGCAACATACCTCCGCAGCATAAGGCTGGCAAACCCATAATGATGTATGGTAGTAATGTGGCTTCCAATGACGCTGGTGTAAGCACCTTGTTGACTTGTGTCAATTGGTAGTAAGCATTTCAATCCAGTGTGATAATCACCCAACAAACAATGAACTCTAAGCAACCCTATCATGCTAAAATAGCCCAAGACCTTCAAGACATTACTTCCACCATTTTAATCATATCCATCTGTAGCAGTAAACTGTACAAGGCCTTCCTTCTCCTGCTTCAGAAGTTGAATGATTGTAGATTTCTCCACTAGTGCTTGCAAGAAATTGAGGACACAATAAACATTCCAAGCCTGTAAAACAAAATATGCCCATGTACAATTCAATCTTCAAATGAATAATTGTATAAAAAAAATATATATGGATGATGCAACTAAGTAAACCACAACCACTAGTAGAACTGCAGAAAGGAGGAAGAGATGTATGCACACATGGAAGCTTTAATAGTAATATTAACAGCGACGTAGATGATAGGAATGGTATTTGACTACAACAAGGACAAAATCAACTAACAAACAAACACTTCATAATATACCCCAGAAACAACATCAAAATTTTTTAACCTTCAAAAAGAGGACAACCGGTCATTTCTCTCCTGGGTTTTTCTCACCCAACCAACAAACCAACATACTGACGCATAGAAAAGTTCAAAGATGTTATGATTCTCAAGATAAACTAACACAAAAAGCTGTACCACTCAACCAACTATCAAGACCAGGTACAACCAAGGGGAGAAAAAATATACAAAATAACAACTTTTGAGCAAATTTGAAATATAAACTTGGAATTAATAAATAAAAGCATCCATACTAGGGCCATACCTGATCATACTGCCTCGGGAGATCAATCTCCTGCTCAGTCTTGCTCTTCATCTTGGCACGGTACTGGCAGAATGACTGGATCTGGTAAACAAATTCATCAACCATGTCCCACAACCACTGGTTTGGCAATTGCATATTGACCACCCTATGCAACACAACCTAACATCATTAAGACAACCTAACACCATTATAAAATAGGTATCACTCAAACGAACATTTGTCCATACAAAGTAACAGGAAAATCGTTACTCAGAAGGTAACCAAAAAAGGACACAAGCAACTGATTCTTAGATCATCGGAATTTTGTACACCATATGCATAAACACAACTATGTGCATTAGAATGCATTGCTATGGAAATGGAACCAAATCGGCTATGATGTACCGACATGTACATGTGCACACGATTTTTCAAAACAGTAGTGACCGACGCGTTGCCGACAAGTTGATCAAAATCTTTAAAATTCTTCATTTATATAGTATAAACTTAGTTTTATACATGATATTATTATTATTATTATTGAAATCTTTAAAATATGTAATTATTGAAGTCATATATTTTACTTTTGATGTTCGAAATAAATCATAAAGGATATATTTGGATTCATCCATTACATTAATAAGTTTTGGATCATGCATAATAAATAATTACATTCAAAGTCATTGAATTTTCACATAGCGCAAAAAGTATTTTCAATATTTTAACGATCGTACTCCGAAAATTTTGTTGCGAATATAAGGTCCGTAGTTTCACTTTTGATATTGTTAGTGTTAAACACAAACATTATAGACAAATTCATTAACTAACTCTATCTAGATCTTGATGATTTTTGTATTTTTTATATTTTAAATTTAACTGTATAAAATGACCTTAGGTAAATTACATCCAACTCACAAAAATTCGACTTATTTTTTTTTCTCACGTCTCTTCCTTGCAAATAAACATATGTATAGATGCTAAGTTGTCTGAGTAAAATAATTTTGATCTTCTCGCATAATAGTGAACAAATGAGAAACATTATCCAATATCATCTTCAATGGCGTGTAACCTAATGTGCAGAGACAGACCCAACACACGGCCGGGGGCGGCCGCTCGTGCTGGGCTC